>VZRS01010108.1:271687-299513 GCA_013398055.1 Ifrita kowaldi | reverse complement strand
CACCCGCGCACACCTGGGCACACTCGCGCACACTGGGGCACACCCGGGCACACCGGCGCACACCCGTGCACACTTATACACACCCGCGCACACCTGGGCACACCGGTGCACACCCGGGCACACCCGCGCACACCGGGGCACACCCGCGCACACCCGGGCACACCGGTGCACACTTATACACACCCGCGCACACCCGCGCACACTTGTGCACACCCGTGCACACCCGCGCACACCCGTACACACTTATACACACACCTATACACACCTGCACACCCCCGTGTGCATGGGCACACGCACAGACATGGCAGACACGGCCGTACTACACACACGCCCCCCGAGATGTATGTCTATAAATGTATGTACATAGACATAGACACACATATATCGGTGTATTTATATGTGTATGTGTGTAGGTGTGTGTATGTGTCTGTGTATCTATGTGTATATATGTGTCTATATATTTATAAATGTGTATGAATATATGTATATGTTTATAAATATGTGCATATATATGTATATATTTATAAAGAGGTGTATATATGAATATATTTATTAAGATGTGTGTCTATGTATCTATTTATAAATATGTATGTATATATCTGTATATATTTATAAATACATGTGTATCTATATCTGTATATATTTATAAATATGGATATATATTTCTCTGTGGGATTCTGCCCCTCTCAGGTGAGGGGGTGGAACAAGATGATCTTTAAGGTCCCTTCCAACCCAAACCAGCCTGTGATTCTCTGAAATGTCACATACACACACACATACTCTGTGTATACGGTACATGGGGCCACAGGAGCACGGTTTAATGGTGGGCTCAAAATGCGGGGTTAACGGCTGTGCTCAATTATCTCAGAGGTGTTTTCCATGCCGAATGATTCTGTGTTTCCACACCCCCTCATCCACCCACTCCCGCACCCTGCGCCCACCACTCCCAGCACAGGAGCGCTGGGGCCGGGTCCCCTCCCTGCCAGCTGTGACCAAGTCTCCGGGCTGGCTTTATCCTTCCACCCCCCAGCACCGGCTGCTCCCTCCTTTCCCACAGAATTCAAGGGAAGGAGCAGCAGTGCGGGGATGTTGAGCTTTGGACGAGGGTGTGATTATTCTCCTAAAACAGATGTATAAAGGAACGAGTGTACGCATACATATATTTGTATTCATGCATAGGCATATCTACATGTACAGACAAACCCACACATAAATATATATGTGTACACATATTTTTGTGTGTATATTTATCATGTAAACACATATTTGAGAGTCGTTCCCATCACGTTTCGTGGGCATGGAAAAAAACGTAGCAGACCCATGCAGAGTTCGCTTTTCCCCACCGAGAACACCCCCAGGGGTCGGGGCTGCCCAGTAACCGGCAGGGCAGTGGTGGGAGGTCTCTTTTTGTTCCCCTCTCCGGTGCATCAGCACTTCCCAAAAGTTTTCTTTCTTTCCGTGGATGACTGGCTTCCACCGAGCCACTCGGGTGTTTCTTACTCAGGGCTTCCAGTCAGCGCTGCTGCCACTTCCCCTGCTCCGCTCCGCGCGTCCCCTCCTTATGTCCCCAGCCCTCCCGCCTGCTCGCTGCCCAGAACCTCGTCCCACTCCAGCCCTTTCCCCCAGCAATTCCTCTTCCCGCCCTGCTGCTCCCAGCTGCTCCTTCCTCGCCCCGTTCCGCAGTTTTCTGTTTTCACTTCCCCCCTCCAGCTGCTCCTTTCGGAGGAGACCTCTGCACCCACCCACCCCTCACTCCAGGGCTCCTCTCCCCCCTCCTGCCCCACCAGGCTCCCACCCATCACTCCTCACATTTTCTGTCTCCCCCAGTGTCCCCCAAGCTTTCACCACCTCAGACCAGCCGGGCTTTGTGTCTAACTGAGATCTTCAGGGTTTTCCAGGTTCCCAAGGGGGTCCAGGAGGAGGGGCACGGACAAGGGCACGGGTGGGCGAGCGCCAGCTCTGGCTCACCCACAGGATTGTCTCTGCTCTGCTGAGCAGTGGGGTTTTTTTGCCAGAACTGCAGCCTCAAAGTGAATCTGTTATTTCAACACGTTCCTTTAAAATAAACACAGGATTGCAATTTTCATTCCATTTATTTATTGTTGTTCTTTTAGCAGCAGGCTGGAAGCAGATCGTGGGAGGAACGCTCACACACGTGGGTGCTGGGAAATGACTCCTCTCCTTCACACCAGCACCCACTGGCAGAGGGACCCCGCAGGACGCACCAGCTGGGCAGGTGACACATGGACACGTCCCTCCACGTGTCCCTCCACAGGGACCTCACCGCTGGTGGCAGTGGGCCCAGCTGTCCTCCCTGGATGTGCTCCAAGCCAGCACCTCAAAAGACGTGATATCACTGTGACACAGCTCTGGTGACCTTGCACATCATCTGTCCAACACCAGCCTGCCCAGATTGTTTTAAGGAGATGAGCAGCAGGAATTCTCCGTCATGGATTCCTTGCCAACTTCGTGTGGCACAAGCCAGCCACGCAGATGGCCACAAGACAGGGCTGTGTTCATCATCTTTTCCTGGAGGAAATGGACCTCGGACACGGAGCTTTCTGTGGGTCTGTACCCAGGAATGGCTTCTCTTTACTCCCTTGGAGGGAGATGTGTGATGTGGGAGTGATTTAAGGCATCCCCTGGCAGGAGCACGGGAGAGGCAAGGACTCCATCCAGCTGCAGTGGTGGAGCTCTGTGGGATTAGGAGCTGGGAACATCCTTACAGTAATGAAATCACAGAATGGTTTGGGCTGGAAGGGAATAAAGAGCATCCATTCCACCCCCTGCCGGCTCACAGGTATCCCTGTGCCACTGAGAGGCTTTTCTTTCCTCCCTAAACCCTTCTCAGTGACACACAAAGCTAAAAGACAGAGATATTCCCCCCCTCCCTCAGTTTGGCATCTTCAGTTTTCCCCGAGTTTGAAGGAATTTCCAGGCGTGCCACCTGCGCAGCCAAGGGACAACGTGCTCTCAGTGACATCCACTTTTCTATCATGATGTTAACCAGCACCACACGAATATTGAATCTGAGTCAGGCACTTGGGCCAGGTACCTCGGCTGCTCCGAGCCAGTGCAGGGATGACACCCCACGGAGGCCTTTGCACAAAGGGAATTTACCTCCACAACAATGATAATTGCTTTTCGATGCACTTATGTAACTGTGAGACTTTTGAATCTGGTCTTGTTTACACCCGGTGCAAATCAGGAAGAAAAAAAAATTCATCACGTGTGGCAGCGTGTATTTAATCACTCACAGTCCTGGGCGAGCTATTTCCTTGCTTTATTTTTGTTTTCTCCTCTTAAATAAACCTGCCGTAAGAACGCAAGAAAGCAGAATACAAAACAGGCGCGAAGTGGCTTTTAGAAGCTCAGCGACTTGAATGACTTGCTGAAGGGTTCGCTTTCCTGCCCTAACAAAAGCCAGGAAATACAAAATTAACCCCTTCCTCCGAAACAATCTGTGTTTGCACCGGGGCCACGATGCCTTTGTGCGGGTAAGAATAGAAACATGAGCATGGAGCGTGGGGGTGGGAGGTGACGCTTGTCTTTGAGCAGATGGGACCCACTGCTGACTCCCTTTATCCCGGGGGGCTTAAACAGCTCCCTGCAGCCCTGCCAAAACATGTCCGAGCTCATGAGGACATGAGTGTGAGCCCTCACTCGTGGCATGAAGGACTTCTTGGGAAAATGACTTCATGGCACTTTCATCACGGCACAGCTGAGCGTGGGGGGTTTTCTTTGTCTCAGCAGAACCTGAAACCTGTCCTGGCTTCTCCAGGGACCGGGGGTCTCCCAGGGAAACCTGGCTGATGTTTTTTGGAGGTGACAGAGCTGCAGGGAGCTCCTGCTCTGCCTGACAGCGATGCCAGTTTGTTCCAGCTTGGTGACAAGTGACGATAACCCCTGGCCTGGAGCGGGCCCATTGCACAAACCACTTACCCAGGCACACTGGTTTTTCAGGCCTTTTAGCCAGTCACCCATGGCCAAAATCAAATGGAACCGCTCCAGAATTACGGCACCACTGGACCAGACCCCAGCCTGGATCTCGCTGCCTTCAGTGCAAGTTTTGCCTGAATAAAGATATGAAGTATCAAGCCCCAACACTTGAGACACAGGACAAAAATGCATGTGGGAACATTTGGAAACCGTGCTGGATGCATTTCTTCAGCATGTGTAACATTTTCTCTGAATTCAGTTTCACAACCCAGCATTTCCTTTTGTAAATATTTGGACAGATTTTACAGAGGCACAGATTCATAAGAAACAGAAGGAAAAAGAAAGGAAAGATACATGGGGAAAGAGAGAAATAAAAAGAAGGAAGCAAGCAAGGAGGGAAGGAAAGATGGAGAGAAAGAAAGAAAGAGAAAGAGAAAGAAAGGAAACAAAAACAGCATTCAGAGATGAAAGGTCACAATAAAGAGAACACAAACAATATAGAATTACTGATGACTCACACTACAATGAAAACATTATTTTTTATGCATTTAAATCCCAAGATTTAACCCTTTGGCCAGGGTTTGGCTGAGCTCAGACTGCCTTAAATCCTTCTTCTTGGAGCTGATGAGTTGGGGATGTGGAGTGGCAGAAGGGTGGGTCCTAACAGCATGAACACCGGGTCTCCCTCCTGGAGAGACTGGCTGGAAAACCTGGTAAATCCTTATTTCTATGTACCACGAGTGGGAAACGGTGTAGGAGCTCGGGTATTTCAACTGGGGACACATCTGGATCCTGATGTACTTTGGGGAATATGGAAACCCCCTTTCTCCCAGCCCTGCCTAAGGAAATCTCAGCCCACTGCTCCCCTGCCCGCTCCCGCTGCTCTCTGCTCGCTGCTCCCAGGGACTGGCACAGCAGGGGCTGGCAGCAGTGGGTGCCAGTCCTGCACAGAGTGCACCACAGCGGGCACTGCCTGGGCTCCAGGCTCCTCACCACGAGCTGCCCTGAGCTCCCATCTCCTCCTGAAGCCGCAGCAGCGCTCCAAATGCTCCAAAACGCGAGGATCCCAGAGCTGCAGCTGGGGTTTGCCACCAGCTCTGCCAGCAGGCAGCACCGGGTGACCCTGCACTCGTGTGTTCACCTGTCGCAGCGCCCAAAAAATGCTTGTCACGGCCTAAAACCCAGGAGCTGCAGTGTGGACAGCCCCCATCCTCATTCTGCAAGAGGCTGCGCTGTGCTTGAGCGGCTCCTGCCAGTCAGAAGTTCTGCTTTCTCCTGCAGTGACTCACCGAGCTGGAGCTGCCTCGGGCGAGCTGCTTAGTGCTGCGTTTTAACATGATTACAGGCATTACAGAGCCAGCCTGGGATACCTTGGATTTGATATTCCAAATCATTAAATACCTGCCTGCAAAGGAAAATCTCTGGGAATTAGTGGCACTGATACACTTCACAGCTCTGGGATCAGCTTAGTAGGGTAAATGGTTTAGGCAATTTAATCTTACATTTAATTGCCTCTATTAATCTGCTATGAATCATGCCTTGCACTAGGCATAAGGGTATTTATTCCATAAAATCGCTGTATTTGTAAAGTTCTCCTACCTCGAGATGAAAGGCATTAGACACACAATAAAATATACTTATGGGACATTATTCTTCCTTTTGCTGGAGCGGGTATTTTCTCAATAACATCTCCTGATGGCTGGGAGGGCAAGGCAAGGCTTCCGTGGGAGGAGGCTGAATTTGAATAGAAAACAAATGACGTAGCTCGCACCAAGGAGCGGGGAGAGGCGTGTTCTCCTCCCCAGGAACATGAGCCCTGGGTTTATTGCCTGTCAGGTGATGTCAGCGTTTTGTGGGCGCAGTGACTCTGTAAGAGCTTCAGATTCCCAGAACCATCCATTCGCATAAAGATTGAGATAAGAGCTGCTGAGGCACTGCCATTTGCAGGTTGTTCTTCTGTTCTTCTTATTTTTCCAGCCAGGTGAAGGCTTCATAAAGGAACGTGGCACACTAGAGGCTGATGTTGAGCCTGGGATTATTCTGCCCATTAGGACAAAACAGAGCTGGAAGGGATAGAACTGGAGTTTGGTGTCTTGTTCCCTGTCCTGGAGCCACCACAAACCTGTTCTCCACCCGTGGTAGCTCCATCTCTTCCCACCAGAGAAGGGTCTGGGACGCCAGTGTGACCAGCTGCCGTGAGAAAGAATTTCATGTTCACACATACCAACTTGTGCCAGCTCACAAAGAACTTTAGGTGGATAAAGCCAGCTTGGGATAATACAGGACTTTTAGGGCTGAAAGCTGCAGAGCTGATGGAAAGGCATTTCTGTCTCCTCCCAAAGTCCTGTGCTAAGTGCAGGAATCAAGGGCCCAGAAGGCAAATCCTCCTGCTGTACTTCCACTGCTCCTCTGTGCCACTTTTGCCATCCTCCAGGTCTAAATTTGTCCCGCATCTAATGCTGTTAAAAGGGGTTATTTGCTGAGGGGACAGAAAGGGAGGATGGGACAGCAAAAGCAACTGGAAACTGTCTGAAATAAAGTGAGGTTTCTGTTATCAAAAACCACAATTCCTGCATTCCTGGACTATGGAGTAACTCCGAGTGGGGACCCAAGAGTGACACTTCATGAGAGCATGTCAAGAAGTAAAGAAACTTGTAAGGAAAGCGAGGCACAAAGACATTCCAGTGGATGTTACACCACACGTGCTCCAGCTGAGTCCCTTTGTTACTCTTGTACCTTTTCCTTTGCTTTCTTAGTTCGAGCTTCCAAGGCGTTTATAACCAACCTTGGTGTTTAAACTGTAACTGTTAAAAAAATCCCCGCCGTGTCGGTAAATCCAGAACTGCTTATTCATTCCGTGCCCTGCAGTTTGTGACAATGTTTGCAAAATGACACGATTCCCTCATGTGATGGAGGGAGGTGATGTGTGTGTAATAGCGGTCAGTGAAAACACAGCATTACTCATAGGGGAGAAGAACACTTGGCTGTTTGGAATATGAAAACCTTTAGGCTGTGGAAAAAGCCAAACTCTGTCCCTCTGTGTTGTTTCCAGGAGCACACACGGGGCAGGGTGAGTCACTGCAGTGCCCTCTCTGCCACTCGAGGGGGACAGGGCGTGAGGTCCAGGAGAGGGATCTGATGATCCATTTCTTTGTCCCTGAAATGCCTTGTCATGGCCACTCCTGACCCTCCCACGTTGCTCATGGCCCACTCGATAAAACCCAGGGCTGAGCTGATGTCATGGCCGTGCTGTGAAACCGCCAGGTGAGTCCAGTTTCGTGCTGTCCTCTGAAGCGTCGGACAAACTGTTTCTTGGTGGGGCTGGATGAGGAGTGAGGTCACACAGCAGCACTGGCTCAAATGACTTTGCCCAAACATGGGACGTTTCTCCTGAGGGGTGGCCACGTGTGTGGACAGATGCCCTGTGGCTCTTGGAGCCTCTCTCCAGCTGTGATTTCACCTCGGCCGCTGCTCCAAATCCAGAGCTCTGTTTAGAGAGAGGCCCAGCCCAAGGGACGCTCAATGAACACATCTCTGAGAGTGTTTTTTACAGCTGCTGTGGTGTGGTGTAAAACACTCCATTCCCATTAAAATCCCATAAAAGCCGCAGGATGAGGGGAGCCCTAAAATGGAAATGGTTGAAAGCTGGGGGAGACTTTCCTTTGAGTGTGGCAGCTCACGAGCAGCCAGAGAGCCCCACGATGGGTCCCAGCTTCACCTGGATCATCCCAGCCTCACTTGGATCACCCCAGCTTCACCTGGATCATCCCAGCCTCACGTGAATGGTCCCAGCTTCACCTGGATCATCCAAGCCTCACCTGTATCACCCCAGCTTCACCTGGATCATCCCAGCCTCACTTGGATCACCCCAGCTTCACCTGGATCATCCCAGCCTCACCTGGATGGTCCCAGTGTCACCTGGATAATCCCAGCCTCACCTGTATCACCCCAGCTTCAGCTGGAGTGGGACCCTGGTTCTGGTGAGACTGGCAGTGAGAGAGGGAAGGCAGAGATGCTCTCTGGGTTTAAAACTGATCTCACTCCTGAGAAGCACAGTGTCTCACATGGAAATTGAGGACAATTGTCCAAGTGTTTTCCCAAGGCTTGACACAGTTATTTCCTTATTTTTTTATATATCTTACAGCCATCTCTGAGAATGCTCTCGTGTAATCAGGTCAATCAATAATTAACACTATCATCAGTTAATTGGCTGAGCCAGTCACAACCATAACCAAGCTCTGGAGAAAACAAATTTGAATTGAATAACTAAATAAAACAAGGGACTTCTGTTAAACAAGCAAAAAAAAAAGAAAAAAAAGAAAAGATCATTACACTGAATATGTTTGAGCACATTTATTTGAACACAACCCCCAACTTGAACACACGGGATTTCAAAAATATGTGAAATGTGAGCCAGGGGCTGAACTTTGCAGTTTGGCCTCTGATCAATTTAATAATTCAAGGCCATTTTTTTCCTCTCTATTTCCTCTCTGTCCAGTTCAGGTTCAGCTCACGTGCCAGGCCCACCAGTGGGATATGCCTCATCGATCAACAGCCACTTTTGTTTCTTCTTCACCCTTTTTTTTTCTTGAAAAAGAGGAACAAGAAGTGAAAATAGCTGAAGGAGTGGGGCACATTCTGAAATGGTAAATACAAGAGGAGCATGAATCATCCCCTTATAGAAATGACGAGAAAGGATGGAAAAGGTAACGGTTTGGGAGAAGCAAGTTATGTTCTACATGGCTGATTCAGCTCTCTGGAGTGAAAATGAATCATCAGAATATTTAAATCATATTACCAGTATTAACACACACAAAACCCCCAAGCTCAGGAAACCTTTGTTATGAAACAAATTTGATAGCAGGCAACAAAAGAACAAGGGAGCGCTCGCTAAAACCCAGCGCTGGGTTCTGCTGCGTGTCCCAGCCCACAGAACCTCGGAAAATCGGAATTTGCTGCCATTTCCATCACAATGCCCCGCTTAATGCAGAGCACTGAGGAGCCTCACAGCCCCAAAGCCTTCAGAAAAAACACACAGACTCTCCTGTACCTTCCCGAGCTTTTACACTTGGGCAGTGACACGGAGTTTTTAAAATAAAGGCATTACCCACCGGAGAGTGCATTCTCCGGGGTAATTACTCCTGAGGAAGGATTCATTACTCCTGAGCAGCACCCCGTGAGGGGATGATACAGACATCAGCTCGGAGACCTGAGTAGGAGGTTTGACACTGGAGCTGTTCTTATCTCGTTGAACCCCGGCCCAAGCTACAGCATTAATGAAGCTGTAACACATCAGATTTCAGGCAGGCTCCAGGTGGAGAAAACAGAAAGGTCAAAGGATGGTTTTAAATCCCTTTATTTTCCTTCCAGCAGTCTGGCTCAGCTTAGCTTGGCTGGGACAAAAAATGACCCGTGTGTCTGGGGATGTTTTCTGTGCATAGGAAACATCCAGAACCAGGATATAGCACAGCAGAGGCAGCAAAGCAAACCACAGGACTCCTTCACATCATGAATTGCAAAGGTTTTGTCGTGACGTATCTTGTTCAGAAAAAAAGCCCATTTGTGTATTCCATAAAAGTTTGCCACATTTCAGTTTCTCAATACCAAAAGAAACGTGTCTGTCCAATAGCTGGAATCCTCAGAGGGATCAAGATGAGGTAGAAATCCATCTCCAACTGATTTCTGGTTTGTTTTTTAGTCCAAATCTTTTCTTTCTCAAATCTCCAATTTTATCTTTCAGCACTGACACTAAGGAACAAAAGCTTTCATTTTCTCTGGTGAGCAAGAACCCTAACGAAGATTAGCCAAAAAATCCTGAGCAGCTATTTTGAATAAAAAACCTTTTTAATAAAGGAATGTATATTCCTGAAGTAAACATGGACAGGAAAGGCAGAGAGGGAGACTGACAGGCAGGGAGACAAACGCTGCTCCTCAGAGAAGCCTCTGAAACATCTGGAATGTTGCAGTGAAAGGTTATTTACCAGGAACGCCAGCCAGGCCCAGTGCAGATGGTTCTCATTAGCCTGAGATCAAGAGACCAGCAAGGCTAAAAATATGTGTTTGCTTTTTTAGCAACTGGACTTGGTTTTCTGTGCTTCAAAAATAATAATCACCCTTACGCAACTCCTGTAGCTTAGAAGTATTTTCTTGGAATATTGTTTGGCACGCTGGTTGGGCTGCAGACTCTGTGCCATCGCTGTTACTCACACAGCCCTTCCCCCCGAGGATTTGGTGATGTCTCTTTTACTTAGAAACAGGAGGATGGCACATTATGCTGAAAAACGATGACTTTTGTTTATAAAGTGACAAAATATCTGCATTTCTGCTCCAGGCCAGGCTCCTGCCCGGAGGAAATGTGTGCAGCTTCCCTGGAATCCACTGGAATATTGGATGGAGTCGCTGTGGGGGCCCGAGAGCCACTGGCAGCAGCACATGCTGTGCCAAGCACTGCACCTGGGGAAGGTTGGGAGCGCTCATGGTTTTCTCAGAAATTTGGAAATAGTTGGTTGGAATCAATGGGAAAATGCTGAGTTACGTCAGGCAGGAGCCTGGCTCAGTGGGAACGAGAGCAGTTCCGAGGGGAGACGAGAGGTTCTGGTTTCTGCTGACGTGGTTTGTGAGGCCACCTCCCCAAAAATCCACCTGCCCTGGAGGCACTGGGGGCTTGAATAAGATAAGCAGCTCCTGAATGACCCAGCATAACACATTTTATATTGAAAGGTCTGCCTGGCAGCCAGCAGAGCACGGGGAGAGGGAAATGTCATTCCACAGGGAATGGTTCAAAGGTTTCCACTGGGATTTTACAGATTCAATTCAGAATTTGAAACCAGGGGTTTAGTGGAAGGGAAAAGAAGGGAAAGGGAAAGAAGGGAAGGGGAAATGTGATTGTGGTCTAATGAACAATTCTTAACTAAAAGATTTGAGTTCTCAGTGAAAATACTGAAGAAAATTGTTCACATCTTTCCAACAGACCCAAATTGAAAAACAGGTTGTGGAAGAATGCATTTGATAAAATGGTTCCCACTGCCATGGGTTGTCCAGTCGTGACCAATCCTCAGCAGGAGAAAGGCACAGGGCTTACTGGAACCTGATACTAAATACAATATTTTTGCTTGGGAAATAGAATTTGGGAGGACGCAGACCTTAAGTTCCAAGCCTGGGTACAGTAAGGTAGTGTGACCACCAGCAGAAAGCTGATCAGATGATAGATGAGTGCACTCTGCCACTTAGCTTTGAATCACTTCCTTTTTCTCGTTTGTTTTCTTGCGGTCAGTACTGACAGAAAAAATAATATTTTGAAGGGGAAAAGTGTGATCACTGCTCCTCTCATGGGACTTCAATTTGTGAAGGATGATTTCTCAGAGAGGCTGGCTGCAGTGGGAGGTGCTGTGAGGTCTGTCCTCCTGGACAGGAAATCTACAAAAATGACTTTGTGGGCTTTTATTCGAGTTTTTGGGGTTTGGGGTTTGGTTTTTTTCTGAGCAGGATAGTAGAAAAAGCACCTCTGGTGTCTTCCTGTCAATGAAGAACGGTTCAAGCAGGCTGCAATGAGAGCAGGGAACTCTCCTGTCTCCTTTGGGAAACAGGGAGAAGAGGCAATGGGTAGAAACTGATGCACCTGAGCATGAGGAAGAACCTTCCTGTGCCGTGATCGAGCTCTGAACAGAGAGCAGAGAGGGTGTGATCTCCTCCTTGGGGTATTCCAGAAATTTCTGGACACATCCTGTGCCCTGTGCTCTGGGATGGCCCTGCTGGAGCAGGGAGGTGGCACCAGTGACCTTCTGGGGTCCCTCCCAACCTGGGATTTCTGTGAAAAACCAGAGGCAGCCTTAGCAGGCAGAGCAGGGGGAATCTGCCACTGCCCAGGCTGGATCTCCTGGGAGAGCGAGCACTGGAGTGTGCAGGGATGTTTTATGTGACCCCCCAACAGCACCAAACTCCCCTCAGGGAAAGAACAGAAGCAGATGCCAAAAAGGTGAAAGTCAGAGCTAGGCAGGAGCGTGGTCAGAATGAGTAAACAACCCCCAAAGTATTCAGTGACAAATTCCACTCTCATGCACAGAACTATTCTTTTTTTGAGCCCAGCACTGAGCATTTCTTGAAATAACATCGGCCCCCTGTCCAGGGCTGTGCTCTGCTCAGCAGGGCTGTGAGCTTGGCAAGCGGGCGACCTTCTGTGTAATGTATAATTCAAGTATCCAATACACAAATGATTGCAGCAGAGGCAGAGAACATGCAAATTATGTCCCACATCCTGCTGTTAGTCATCCTCGGGGGGGAACTCACCCCTCCGGAGCCAGGATCCCAGAACACACTGTATGTTTGTTAATCCTCACTTTTTAAGTGTTTCGACAGCAGCAGAAACCTCACAGCCCTCCTCTTGAAAATGACTGTAACCTAAAACTCCTGGAGTAAAAGACTCAGTCCTTTCCCCAAAAATAGCAAATGAATTATCTGTATTTCGTTTTACTGCTGCAGAATGGTTAGAGGTATTAATTTAAAATGTGATAGCAAATTACACGGAATCTTTCATCAAAGGCGATCAAAGCAGTTTGCATATTAATTACATTTCAGAATAAGACTCTGAGCTAAGCTTTATTACAGGAGATAGTGAGTTCTAGGGATTCATCTGGGTGAGAAGAAATCAGGACACCTGGGGTTTACTGCCTGTGACGTGCTGCCTAACCTTCCCTCAGATGCTCTGTGCCTCAGTTTCTCTGTCTGTAGGAGAAGAATGGTCATATTTAACTCTGTTTTCAAAGGCTGAGAAAAAACATCCTCTGGCATAAGTGATGTCTGATAGTTTGTGTGGCAATCACAGCACCAGAGCGTTCTGTGTAGCAGGAAGGGAGGTGAAGTGGCAGATGTACCCAGTGGAGTCCTAAAGCTGCTCTGTCTGCCAGGAAATTTCCCACTGGGGTTTCCTTGGAGGTGCCAGGATTGCTCCTTCCCCCTTCCTCTCTCAAATATCCCGAAGGCAGAACAGGGACCACCCGAGCAACCCTCACACTCGCAGCCCTGAGCATCTCGTGGGCTTGGGAAGCTGCTGCTTTCACTGTGCCTTTCGAGGAGAGAACCTTCTGTTCCTATCTGACAGCACAATGCAGGCTAAGGATGAGATCACCCAGGTTCTCAGGGGCCGTCAACAGGAAATTGGGAGCAAAAATCCTCTAAAATTTCAGTTGAGAGTGAAAGAGAGACCAGAGGGACAAATCCTGTTCACTTCTTAGCGTATCTGGGACAAAGTCATTCATGGGAATGAATCTGGAGCCACTTTCTAGCAATAATGTCCTGAAAAAGCCATCCCATTTTACAACACTGATAGTCAGCGGCTTATGACAAAAGAACCAAGGGCAAATACCTTGAACAAAGGTTATTTTCCTCTGTACATTATTTAAATAGGTCGTGGAGAATGACAGATGTGACTAAACCTGAGTGGCTGCATGTCACGAGACCAAGGATAAAACGATGAGAATCAGCAACAATAAACCGACCCAAGAGGGAGAGGATGGGCCAAGCAGCCTTTGGTTCCTCGTTACCAAATATGTCAACAATAACCAAAACAAACTCTTAGCCCAACCTCGGGGGAGTACAGGATTAGACAGGAGTGTGCAGGTGGCTGTGGTGATCCCAAATCATGGCAAATACCAACTTCAGCTTGGACTTTAGCACAAGAGATGTTTGTGAGTGCTACCTGTGTGCCCTGAGAGGGGCTGGACTTTGTTTGCTCTCACACAAAGTCCACGTGTCGGGGGGAGGCCTGTCCCGCTATTGCCAAGGCCTGTTCATCTCGCTTAATCATTTACTGGAATTCAACTTGGTGCTGCCTGCAGTGGCAAGGGAGGGGTTCCTGTAACAGCCGGTGCACTGGGATGGGGTTTGTTGTCTTAGAGGGAAACTGGGATGGTTTTCGTTCTCTGAGAGGGAAACTGGGATGGTTTTCGTTCTCTGAGAGGGAAACTGGGATGGTTTTTGTTCTCTTAGAGAGCAGAATGGCCTGTACAGCACCCGGGAGGAAAGGGAGCAGAGCTGGTCCCACTTCCCTGGGAAGAACACAGCCAGTGGAAGCTGAGGGACTGGACAGGAGAGTGTTCTGGGGTGAGACCAGACCTTTTGCAACCAACCCAATGCTCCCCACGGGGCTGCCCTTCCTCTTTTCTACGTGGCACTGCCAGCAACAGGAAAGCCACCAACGTCACCGTGGATTTGCTTCAGTTCCGTTTGGCAATTGGCACAGAGTCCCCTCACCAGCGGTGCACGGCTGGGGCAGGTGCCTTCTGCAAACTCCATGAAGAAGAATCCCTTGGCAAAGTGCTCTGGCAGAGTCCCAGTCCCCACTGGAAGCAAACAGACCCATTCAGTGACCCCCATCCCTTCCCAGCAGGGTGTCACAGGGCCCTGTGCCCCTCTTGTCTCATGCCCACTCAAACAAGGCACAGCATGAGCAGCAAAAGGAAAAGCCTGGAGGTTCCTGGCCACTGCCACCAGTGTCAGCACTCGACAGAGCTGTTCTGAGATTTGGCTTGCTAATGCCTGAGGAGCTGAGAAGGGAACGATTATGGAAATGAGAGACAGGAGTCTGGGATGAATGCTGCTGGATTGCTTCTTATGGGGCATGTTCTCATCTGCAGTCCTTTGTAATTGCAAGAAATGGTGCCTTGCAGATACCTTGAAGGGACTGGAGACAGACAGATGCAGCTCCTCATCAGGAAGTCTGTCTTGATGAGCAGCCAAGATCCGAGGGGAGCGTGCATTATTTGCTGTTATCATCATCATCACCACCCCTACCCTCATTTCCCTGGAGATTTGACTCCAGTGGAAATGCATGAAGGGCTGTCCTGGGGTTTATGCTGGTTTTGTTAACCCTGCTGCCACACAGGTCCTTCCCATGGAACTTTGTGCCTCAGGAATGGGTCACACACTGCCCAAAGCCCCCCTGAACACTGCTGGTTTTTATTACAAGCTGCACTTGAAAGCCATGTGATAGGAAAGCAAAAACCTGGGTGTGCTGTGAAACACCTGCAGAGACTGCCTGGCTCCCACAGACACCGACCCCAGCGGGGCAAAACAGGACAGCAGAAAATCAGTAGCAACAAGCAAAAGTTGGTTTATTTATGCCAAAACAGAATGATGAACCCTGAGCTTTTTGTTGCTTGTTGCATGTGCAGGAACATGATGTCAACACCTCTGTGCCGCAACAGGAAACAGAAGATAAGACTTGGTGAAGCCTCAGCTCTTCCTGAGAACTGACCTGCCACTGTTTTTGTTTATGTTGTGCTTTACAAAGCCGAGGTTACCAACTCAAATAATCTTTTTTGGCAACTTCAGCCTTACTTTTATGTCCCAAACGGTTTGGGGTGATTGCCAGTACATCTTTTGTTTCTAAATACTGGCCTAATTTTGAGCAAGATGTGTGTATACAAATGCTGCACCATCTGCAGTTTGGGTTGTACAGTCACAGCATGGAACTTCTTGACTGGATGACAAAGAGGAATAAAAAAGAAAATGAAAAATGATGTGCTAGTCATAATTACTAGGCATTCCAGAATATATTTCTGGAGAAGTTATTTGTCCTAAAGATTCATGTGCCTGCTTTATAATTGCCAGATGACTATGCAAATATTAGCAGTGACATGACAACAAATGACATCCCCCCACGTATGGAAATGAAGCAAAATCTAAATTTACGAACCACTCATTTTCATTATTCATCTGAGCCTAACCACAAGCACTGGGAAATGTCACTGTAAAATCCAGTGAGGGGGGGGTTTTCTGAACTGAAAATCAGAGGGCTGTTTCTTTATTCTGACAGCCCACTGAATTCAGCGCCCACTGCCCCTGATGTGCTCTCAGCCACGGCAGCTGAAATTCGTCTGAGTTTGTGAGGCACTGATGCCTGAGAGCCCGGGGAGTGATGCTCCACGAGGAAAACTGCTCCTGAAAGGAACAGAAGCCGGCACAATGGAGCCAGTGATTAAGGAGAACAATCCTGGAGGATTTCCTATTATGCCGAGCTTCAGGAGGAAACGGCAAAGCAACGCAAAGGAAATGAGTGCATTTGCTCAAAATGAAAAGGTCAGCCAGGCACAAGTTTTCAGCTTTGATACACACATAACATTCCAACTCCCATTTTTATCGCAGATTATAGCTTCCCAAGGCCCTCAGGAAGTTGACAGAGAGATTGTGAGGTTATTGGGTGGTGTGAGAACGGAACTACCTATGATTTACAAACCTGTCATTGCAGCACAGCCACCTCTGTGTGATGAAGAACAAAGCAACCACCCGGCAGCATCCCTTTTGCATCCTCATCACACAGCTTTAAATAACAGCTCCTGTCAGCATCAGAGAGATTCAGACTTCCCCCTTAAAGCCCTCTGCAAAGGGAGTTTAACAGAATGCAACATGGGCAGGCAAAAGCTGGTGCCCTCCTGTGAACTGCAAACCTACACAGATTCTGCCAGATGCTCCTTCACATGGACATCACTCAAAGTTAAACAGCAGTGACTGTAAATACAGCAAAATCTCTGACATAAAATATTGTTACATTGGGGAAAAAGCCATACAGGGCTCCTGGGTTTCATCCACAATAATCCCACACCCTCCCTATCACAACTTAATCTCCCCTAACTTTAATTCCCTTATGTATGAAATAGAAACAATAACATTTAACTTTCTATCGTGGGCCATTGTGAGAAGTGGTGAATCTTCCCTGCTTGGCTGAAAGAAAATCAAATTATTACTGCCTGAACAAATGGACTGTTTCTATTAATGCAATAGTACCAAAGGGATTCATATTATTTCAGTTATGCCTCAGTGTTCTCAGCTTTTGCACAGCTCTGAAAACCAACTGTCAACTCTTTATGTCTGTTGAAAACAGATGGTGAGCTTGTTGATGCAGGTGCAAGAGGGGTTTATGGGGTTTTAGCTAAGGAAGGACACAGCACACAGAGTGAAACCATGGCACTGCTGAGGTTAATGGGAATACTCATAGCACATAATACAAACCAGCTCCTTGTACAGCACCTTTTGTATCTCAAGAGCCTCACTGAGACATAACTAAAACACCAAATCAAAAAGGCTTCCAAACACTACCTCAAGACGAGACTAGTAGAACAAAATTTCAGCCCATGCTACTTGAATGTATAATGAAAAATCCATTAGTGACTCACTTTTCCTAAGGATAGAAGGCAGCATCCTTATGAGTCAGCCTTCTGCTGAGAAAAAACTCCTGCCTTCAATGGAGCAGGAGCCACAGCATTGAAAAGAGCTCAATTATCAGCCATTACACTGTGGGACAGAGCGGGGAGCAGGTAATGAAAAGAGCAAAAACATATGAAGGACTTAGCTCATGGAGGACCTCTCAGCATTATAAGACTGACCTTTCAATTCAGTGAGAAATGAGAGTTGCATCAATCCATCACCTGCCTGGGAAATTCACTGCAGACCTCTCTGGAAGTCAAGGCACACTCGGGTGCTGTGGCTGCAACAGTAACAAGGGCAGGGTTAAAATAGGTAAGTGTCTGGATCAATTAAGGGAAAAAAGAAAAAAAAAGGTAATTAAATGCACTGAGCATTATCACATTTGGATGACTGTAAGGGATGAGAAAACTTTTGTAGAGTGTAACAGATAATATCTACAGATAAAGAAACAATTGTGTGTAAGAGGAAACGTGCTGAATACTGACAAAAAAAAAGTGATATGGGCTCTGAAATGATTTAAAGGAAGTTACTTGCATCTCTCTGAACAGATAAATGAAGGGAGTCTCTCTTCTGTGAGCACTGCACTAGCAAGGTACAATTTGTTTTTCATCTCTCACTTCAGCTCCTAAGTCCTTACTCAAGCAAAACTCCCACCGGAGTCAATTAAATCTTCCTTCTGATTTGAAACAACAGAACTAATGCAAGAGAAAGCCTTTCAAGCTTGTCAGCTTTTTCACACCTTTTGGCTGCTCGCAGTCATCTGCAGCAGTCGGGCTGTGTCCACATGAGTCACGGCACCCTCAGAACCGCACGGCCAAGGAGGGCCAGCGTTTTGGAGGCTGGCATTCTCCCTCAGATTAGTTCTACACTAGATTAATTCCATTGTCTTCAGTAAACTTCAACGTGCTTTTTTGTGGGTGTGAGTCAGAGTTTGGCCCTCCACCTGAAGTAATATTATCTGTGCCTTTGGACAGACACGATTCCACTGCGCTGGTTTTTCACGCTTCCACTCCTCCCCCTCAGTGCTCCTGCCTGGGATGTGCTGCCCACACAAGGCCATCAGGACAGGGAACGCAGCATCATGCCACCCAGCAGCAGGACCTTTCCTCATTTATTCCTAAATAATTTCTCAGCTGTGTCACAGATGACCCATAAATCTCACTAAACCTGACTGATTTCGCAGCGACAGAACTCTCTGCCTAAATTCTTTACTTCTCCCTTCTCTGGCTCCCCCCCCCCCAGCATTTACCATCAGTGCCTCAATCGCTTTTGCAATTAACAGCAAAAGGCAACAGAAAATTTTCTCCAGGCACTGCTGCTGGGAAGGAACCTTCCGTTCCAAGGGTTCACTTTCAGCTTCACCACCAGTTTTGACCCAGCGCTGCCCTCCCTGGGGGAACCACGGCCACCTTACCCCATTTCCCTGCCCTGCCTCAGCGGGGACATGGGAACACAACGTCACTTAGATGAACTTTACGTGGCCCCACGGGGCACCACGGGAACACCAGAGGTTCCTCATTTACATGAAGCAGCCCCAGTCATGACTCATCTCTGCCTTGTCACAGTGACGAGGCTCCTGATGGCACGGGGGACGCGCTGTGTCCTCCGTCACTCCGATGTGCCCAACGTCCAGGCTCTTGCAGAGCCTGCAAGTGGGGAAATAGCAAAATGTAAAACGTGCCCAGGAAATTTCCCTGCAGCGTGGGACAGCTGAGCTTCTCCTACTTCAGTAATTGTCAGCCTGCACTCTCACGAGCCAACATCTCACCTGCAAGGATTTGCTGGCTGTAGCTGGGTGTCCATCAAGTGTCCATCAAATCTCTGTCCTCCTGAGAAAGGCCTTATGTGAATTAACATAATGATTTACATCATTTCCCATGCAGACAACCAAGGCCAGAGGGCTCCCTGCTCAGGGCTGCTTAGAAAATTGGAAGAGGGCTGAGGGATGTTGTCCTGCACCATAAACCAGGGGTTACTCAACTGAGAACATCTTCCTCCATGTCAGCAACAAGTCTACAACACTGGTATTGGGTATTTCTCTGCTGTAACTGAGAGTGGATTTCAATCTCTTTAAGTTTTTAAGTTTTAGGCTTAAGGAGTTAATCTCTGTGGCCAGCCCGTGTTCCCCATGGAATGAGGTGACTGCTCTCTGGAGGAGACCTTCCCCTGCACTTAGGCTTGAGAGGGAATCTAGGAAAATCGGTTTCATTAGGCCAATACTAGCCTCAGTGACTGCCTCTGTAATGAAGTTTTCATCTTCCTGACGCTGTTCACGCCACTGTCACCAGCAAAAAACATCCACTGATATGGAAAAAGGACATCAGGGAAATTCCATTGAAATAAGTAGAATTGGAAAGTTCTCTTTTCTTTTCAAATAGGGTTGTTCCCACGATGATTTCAGGGAAGAGGGTGAGGGAGTGAGTAAGAAGATGAGGAAGGGGCAGGGAAATACCAAATACTTGCAGTGTACGCCCTCAAACAATGAATAAAATTTGAAATCGGTAGAATGGAAACATTTGGGATGCAGAATGGAAGAAAGTGAAACACAAATGATGAGAGACTCATGTTTCAGTGCTGGAAAAGTCATGATGAGCAGGACAGTCATCTTTACGTGTTTGTTAGACCCATACTACAAAGCCAACCAAAACAGAAGGGGCTAAAGATTGCACCACTGAACCCAGCCCGGTATTCCAAGGTTTATTGCCTAGAGCTCAGTGCTGGGATAACCAAAATCTGTGTACAGATTTCAGAGTCAGCACAGGCCAAAGAATTTCCCTGGGCATTGTAACTTTGGCAACCAATAATGCAGAATGGTAAAACAGGAAGTTCAAGGGAACACAATAAGGATATTTTCTAGGCTTTCTTCCTCCCAGAACCTCATCCAGTGCCTGCAGATTGCATGTCAGGCAATCACAATCTGCCCAAAAGTCTGACGAGTTCCCTTTAGTGGCCTCTGACACCAGAGATGAAAGGTACAGACATATTTACAGCATAGGATGCACCAGAGCCAAGCTGCATTAGCATATGGCAGCGAAGATTAATGTTTGGAAGTAGCCCAGTCTCTGAGTCAGACTGATCCTTTCCGTTCATAAACTTTAAAGTGCCAGGAAAAAAGCGAAAAAGTCCAATTAAAATAAATCCTGGCTAACTCCACTGCAGGCTTATCATCACAGCATGAGGAGGACAGGATTTTGTTCTTTCTCCTGTGAGAAGCTTGAGCAAGAAAGCATGAAGTGGCCGCAGCAGAGACAGGGTGAAAGGAGCGTTCTTTGGCGAGGGACAAGTCTGGAGACTGCTGGGCCTGCCTTCCTCTAGAGGCTGGAGGAGTTTTCTGGAAGGGTTTGTTTGTTGCTTGGTTCGAGTTACGTGGGTTTAGTGATTTCTGGTTTTGCACATTGTCATTTGAAAGGGACCTTTCACTTCATTTCTGACAATTCAGCCTCCCCAAGGACATCTCCTTGTAGCTTCTGCCATAAGCTGAAATTTATCCTCACCTTCAGGTTCCTGCACAGGCCTACACGTGTGCTCTCATTTGTTCCCAGTTCCCTTCTGCTGGGCATTCCCTTCTCCAGCATTCTCTCCCTCCATTCATTCACATCTTTCCACTCTTCCTTGCACGCTCTGTGTCTTACAGCACTCTCCTCACCCCCATCTCAAGCCAACACCTTGAGACAGTCACTGGTTTGGAGTCTCTGTTTGGCCCAGTGGTGATCGCTGGAGCTGGCACCAAGGACGGATGCTGGATTGGATCACAAGGCATCTGGAATTGACCACCAAAAACTAATCCCACTCCAAATCTGAGGCCAGATACCATTTACAAGGGCGTGTGATGACAGGACAAGGGGGAATGGCTTCAAACTGAAAGAGAGTAGGTTTTGATGGGATATTAGGAAAAGAATGCTTCCCTGTGAGGGTAGGGAGGCCCTGGCACAGGGTGCCCAGAGAAGCTGTGGCTGCCTCATGCCTGGAAGTGTCCAAGGCCAGGCTGGACGGGGCTTGGAGCAGCCTGCAATAGTGGAAGGTGTCCCTGCAGACCAAACAAGTCCAGAGACAATGATTTCTGCTTTAATTCATTAGAAGGTTAATAAAACAGCTTTATAAAATATTTTTCCTTGGACATGCCCTGATTTCTGCAACAGATTCTTTAGCACTGACAAAACCTCCCCAATCCACTGACCCTCACAGCAGTGCCAAGAGACCAAGTGAGAACAAGGAAAACACAAGTCTCATTTGCAGGAGAGGCAGCAATTAAAAATCCATATCCTTACTATGAAAAAGATGAAAAAAAAAAAAAGTTATGTATTTCTTGTCTGTAATGTCCCATTGGGCTTACTCAGCTACACAATATCTGGAGGAAATCACTGAGAATGCTGATAAGGCAGCACAGAGGACATGCCAAAAGTAAGGCAGGGAAGTGCAGTTCCACATCTCACGCACAGGGCCGGCTCCGGAGGGTCAAAGGATGGGAGAGAACCCGCTAAGCTGCAGTAGCAGGACTGGCTGCCCACAGCAGGAGCTGGCAAGTCTTCCAAGGAAACTTCCAGAGCCTTGTTTGAAAAATTCCTCCTTGTCAAGTTGTTGTTTTGATTCGCTCGTTTGCTGCCCAAGGGCCTTTGTGATGGCCTAGTGCTGCTGAATCCTCCCATGCTCGTTCTGTTGTACAATGCTGGTTTCCAAGTATTGCTGCCCACGGGAGAGCTCGACAGACACCTGACCCTGCAGCTGGGTGGGTGCCTGAGCTGGCTTCCACAGCTCACACCTGGGAAGAAGCCACCCATTCAGAGAGATCACTCCGGATGCAGCGAGCCAGGCACAGCATCCCCATCCCTGCTGAGCCTGAGTGCCCACTCAGAGCCTGCCCGTGCAGCGGCTCTGGGAGAGATCCAAAATAGCACTCAGGCACCAAAGTGCAACTTATGCAGACTGCTGGCGCCTGTGCTCATGAGAGCAACCCAGGAAAGCTCTGCCTGCCCTCCTGAGCTACGTCAGCTGCTGTAAGTGCCCACAGCTCCTGGGGAACGCTTCCTGAGGCGCCGCGAGGTCTGGCGCCTTTTCGTGCCCCCGCTGCTCTGGGTGGGCTCAATTCCGCCAGCTGCTCCTTCCCTCCTCGTCCAGAAATCAGGTGGGGCTTTTGTCAGGAAGGCCTTCAAGACCTTCAATTTCCCAGGCTTGCTGTACCCAGCAGAAGGGAACTCTCAGGAGTGCTTGTAGGTATTTAACATCACTGAGTCATGGACCCCTTCACCGTATCCAACTACAGTCACTGTTCCCAAGGTAAAGCCCTAACCCGACACCAGAAATTCTGCACTTCTGGGCACACAGTGGCTCGGCCTTCAGAGGCTGGGCAGAGCACATTTTTGTCCCTTCCCTTCATGCTCTCAGGTTTCTCACAGCACTCTGTGTTCAAAGGTCCAGACCCGTCTTCCAGGGAAGTGCTCTCCAGCACTCGGTGAGTATTTAAAGCAGAGGGGTGGCTCATCTCCCAGGCATATTTTCACTGACAAGACTAACTTAGATGTTGATGCCAAATGTGTTACCTAAGCCCACAAGCAAACACTTTGTGGTCCTGTTTGAGTTTCACAGTGAGGTATTCAGAGCTCCCCTTCTCCTGAGTATTTCCCGCTGGCCACCGTAGGAATCTCACCATCAGTGTACAGGCTAAGGGCACTCGAGGCCTTCAAGTCCAGATTCTGAACTATTCCTCTCCAGTGTGAAGGGAATTGAAGGCATTTAACTCACTAGAGAGCATTACACCTTGAGAATCAGATTCTAATCCTCAACTCTCCTTTGCTGCTAATCCCAAGTCTCCTTGAGATCCAGCCTCTCAGTGCTCAAAGTCCATCCTGGTTAACTGTTAACTTGCATCTCCCTTTGGCCATGACCTTTGGTCGGGTGTTTGCAGTCTCCTGAACTCCACTGAACACTCGCCACTACGGGGATGCTGTACAAAGCATGAGGTAAGCCTGTGACAGGGGCTGCAACTTCCTTGTGGCGTTCGTTTCCACAGCGGAAAAAAGAAACAAAATTCAAAAAAATGTTCTGCTCACCGTGACTTTCCCATAGTAAACTCCTGGCACCCAAAACGTGCCAGGAAGCAGGCTTGAAAACAGGCAGTTTGTATTAAAAGCAGGGTGAATTTTCTAAGGGCTTTAAGAGTGGCAGATTGTCACAGGACAAGGAAGAGGCCATGGGGCTGCACAGACCCTGTTCTCCACACTCATACACATCAGCTGTACCCATCCCAGTGACGGAAAAATAATCAGATTATTTCTTCTGCCTATTGAGCAGGAAGAAGAGAGGTGGTTGTTATGTCTTCTTGAGGAAGAAGTTTAGCTATTTAATAAAGAAGGAACTTACACAGTGAATTGAGTAGATACTCATTTATTCTACTGTGTATTTTAAGTCTGATCTTGCAAAAATAGATGGACAGCATTACATATGTGATAATGATAAACAAACTACACTGCAACAAGACTTTAAGACAACATTTAAAGCTTGCTTTTTTGTTCCCTGGAATTTGGAAAGTACTGCCAACATGTAGCTTACCCAAATCCTAAGAGGAAGGGCTGAACTTTCATTACTGATTATACTTAGCACAGCACTTGTATTTGAATCCTTCACCTCCATGCGCATCCTGTTCCTTCAGAAAGACTTCCTCACACGCTGTTATTTATATTTTTAAAGCGCTTTATAACATTTTTCTCTTCATTCTCTGCAATGTTTTTTCCTTTTCCTGAACGGCAGTTGTGTTCAGGGCTCCGGGCAGCCAGGGACACACCCTGCAGAACACAACACATAATCGAGGGCACACGCCCTGCGGAGCAATGCGCTCACTCCGATTCCCAGCCCACCCCGCCACACCAGTGCTGTGAACTGGGAATGAAAGCACCGAGGGAAATGGCCTGGGGTGGGCCCTGCCACACAACAGCCCAAACAAAAGCCACAGGTCAGCCTTTGGTTCTGTTTTTACACACCTGTGTAGCAGAAGGGGCGTAAGTGAATAAGCACTGCGCCTTCCTGACAGTCACCTCACATTCCCGATTGATGAACGAAGCCTAATTGACCCAAACGATGACTGTGTGTACCCGGCTTTACCTTCAGCAAACAGTGCTGCTCATGACCCAGGCACAGCCCCTGCAGCAAGTTCCCAGTGCGAGAGCTGTGGCAGGAGCCAGAGGCTAACATAAAACTCAGCCGTGTGTAAAAGGAATCCCAAACAAAACAAAAAAGGCAATCATAGATTGGTTTTATCGAGTGTTACAGGATGCTAGGTCACCCCAAACCGTGCTGAACGGGTAAGGATCGAGGTTGCATTTTTCTGGGAAAGAGAAAACTTTGAGATTACAAAACTGAGGTAAGTAAAATTCACAGAATCACAGAAATCGTGGAATATGCTGGGTTTAAGGGACCCACAGGGATGATCCAAGTCCAGCTCCTGGCCCTGCACAGACACCCCAACACCCCCACCCTGGGCATCCCTGGCAGCGCTGTCCAAATGCTCCTGGAGCTCTGGCAGTGCCCATTCCCTGGGGAGCCTGGGCAGTGCCCAGCACCCTCTGGGGGAAGAACCTTTCCCTGATATCCAACCTGACCCTCCCTGGCACAGCTCCAGTGGTTCCTTGGGTCCTGCCCCTGTCACAGGGAGCAGAGATCAGAGCTGCCCCTCGGGAGGAAGTTCCAGGAGGTCTCCACTCAGTCTCCTCCAGGCTGAATTATCAAGGATTAATATAAACTCTATAAATCAATATTAACTCTATTAATGTGAAGTTAAAACTAAAGAATAGCGTATCATCTAGAAATGAAGAATATCTCAGAAACCTGGACATGAATAATTTTACCTGCATAAACAAATTTATTAAATAAATAACCAGGAGGATGATTCAAATAAAGCACTTTTTTGGGCACTATTTTTTTCATAGGGAGGAGGTCCCAGTTTTGTTGTTGTGAGGCATTAGTCAGGAATTCAGATAGACTCATCCATGATCTGATTTATCTGTAAGAAAGTGAACTGTAATGAGGAAAATACTCTTTTTTGCAAGAAGAATTATGAACAAAGAATTAGGACTGAAGGGATTTGTTTGCTAATTTAGAACTGAAGCTGATCCTACTCTGTAGTCTTAGGTGAGTCAATTCATCCTTCTGCTTTGGTTTCTTGGTTGTTTAAGAGGTCTGAAAATAGGGACTTAACTGGTTTCAGAGCAGCAGTTTGGCTCAATGAACGTTCCCAATGCAATCTGAAGAGAAACAATAGTTTTAAGTCTATTGTTTTAAGTCTGTAACTTTTTTTTGTTGTCAGGAAAAGGTTGGTTTATTGCCCCCATGAAAAAGAAAGTTAACTCTGCCATCAGTTGTCAGTATCAGTTTGCTCATTCCAGTTCTAATGGTGGGACAACCACCTCGAATAAACCCCCTGCTTTTGGTTCCCATTCTAACACACAACATGAGCTCAGCTGCCGCACCCAGCTGGACTGCGGACAAATTCCTGTTCTTATCTCCAGCTCGATAGAAGCCTTATGTAATTAAACAATATTGTGACGAGGGTCTTATCTCAGGGCATTAACTTCTTCTTCCCTTGGCAAGGATGTAAGCGAGCTGGACCCAACTGCAAAGCTGCTCTGAGCCCACTGCTTTCTTCAGTTCGACCTTTCAGTGGAAAAGACAATCCCCACGACGTGAGCTCTCGCTGCGCCGTGTTCTTGAGACTCGAGCCTGCAGGAGGAGAACTCTTCAAGGCCACCTCCAGATTTATCTACTGTACAAGTGAAGAGCTTTTGTAAACCCTTCAGCACTCTCTTGGCTCCTGAGAGAGCTGGTGCCTCTGCACAAGACAGTTAATAACAGCTAATGATGTCGGGGCCCTGCCAGAAGCCCGACGAGCGCTCGGTTGTGTAACCACCTCGACAGGCACTGTTTGTTTTGGTTTTTTCCACTACGGATCGTCCCCGCTGGCTATGCCTGTGCAATCGCTTGACCTCATGAGAGATGAGAATTGTCTCATTAATTTCAGTGGGTTGCTCAGTTTTGGAGCACAATGCAAAGTGCAGCAGGATTTTGTGGCTGATCTGTTAGCAATCTGCTGAATATGCTCGCACAATGCAGTCAGATAATTTAGGTGTCTGAGATAAAAAAAAACAACCCAAACCAATTAGATATTTTTATCTATTCCCTGGGGGCTTCTGGGGGATTATGCCGTGTTACCTCATACTTGGGATTCCTCCAGTTTAGTTTCTAATATTCCCAGCCATGAGTTATTATTTCTTTCTTTGAATGAAAATGGTATTGATTAACAGCTCTGACTCTTCAGTAGTTTTCCCCTGCTTGTTTCAATCTGAATTTCTTTTTTTTTTTTAGCCAGGTATGGGCCTAGTTCCTGTGTGAAAGGAAAAAAATGGAAAGATGTGCATCTCTAAGTAAAGAAATGATGACAGCAGGAGGAAGAAGAAGAAAGGTGCAGAATCAATTAAAAATGCAGTATGTTGCATACTCAGATTGCTGCCATTTCCTTTGTTCTCTTGCCCTGCTTTTAGACTTAAAAATCAAGAATAGCTGTATTTTTTTCCTGCAGTGCAGTTTAACCTGCATGGCATGTGAGTGACAGTGCTTCTGAACACAGCAGCAGCCACACTACCTGCAGCAAAACCTCCCTGAGGGATGCTGTTAGCTGGTGACATAATTGTGGGAAGGAATAGGGATGGTGCATGGAGCAGTGCAGGATTAGCCTCGTGCATTGTACTGAATCCAACAGAGATGCAGCCAGAAAAAGGCATGCAGGCAAAATGGAAAGACTGGGGAAATGCCTCACCTAACGAATGGGGAGCTTTTTCTTACTTTAATACCTTGTCTCCAGTAAAATTGCAAAAAAAAAAAAGCATTTCCAAGAGCAGGTGGAAGAGCTGTGCTGGCCCTAAAGGAGCTTATCACAGAATCATGGAATGGTTTGGGTTGGAAGGGACCTTAAAGCTCACCCAGTGCAACATCCCTGCCATGGGCAGAGACACCTTCCACTGTCCCAGGCTGCTCCAAGCCCCGTCCAGCCTGGCCTTGGACACTGCCAGGGATCCAGGGGCAGCCACAGCTTCTCTGGGCACCCTGTGCCAGGGCCTCCCCCCCCTCACAGGGAACAATTCCTTCCTATATATATCTAAGCTGAACTTAAAGGGTGCACAGGGATGGAGGGGTGAGTGCTCCTCTTTCCTACGTGGGCACTTGGAGGTGTGAGACTTTCCCCTGTCTGTCACCGTGGCCTGGCTCTGTCTCCACACACTGCAGCCACTGCCCCACGCTGTTACTGCTGGGACGCTGAGAGTGCGAAAGATGCCGGACAAAGCCCGAAACACCTCACCCCTGAGAGCGGCCACACTCCGGTCTGGAGCCCCAGGAGCGGCTGAGGGAGCTGGGAAAGGGGCTCAGCCTGGAGCAAAGGAGGCTCAGGGGGGACCTTGTGGCTCTGCACAACTCCCTGACAGGAGGGGGCAGCCGGGGGGGGTCGGGCTCTGCTCCCAGGGAACAGGGACAGGAGGAGAGGGAACGGCCTCANCCACCACCATGCCCTTTGACTTCAGGAGGTGAGTGTCGCCGAGAGTCGCGACAGAGCCCGCCCGCCCCGCGGGGACCGGCCGCCACCGCCCCGCGCCGCTGCCGTCCCCTCCCCGCCCGCGGGCGCGCGTGGGATGGGCGGATGGATGGG
>VZRS01010108.1:210487-271219 GCA_013398055.1 Ifrita kowaldi | reverse complement strand
GGATGGATGGATGGATGGATGGATGGATGGATGGATGGGGTGTGCGCAGGGAAAGGCCGTGGGAACGGGCAGGTTCTGCCCAGCCAGCGGTTCTTGCTCCATTATGCGGTTCCATCAAGCCAAAGGGGGTGTGTGGAATTTGGGTTCCCCGGGCAGGACGGGAAGAGCAGCAGGATCTCGGGGGTGATGGATGCGGGTGTTGGGCTGCTGCTCCTCCCGCAGGTGCTTGGGGTCTCACAGTAGATTAGGGGGTCACTTTTTGTGGTGGGGCTCCTGCAGCGCCTTTGGAAGGTCATGGCAGCTTTAGGGCATTATTCCTTACAGTGAGGTTCCCACGGCAGCTTTAGAGGGTCATTTCTTATGGTGGGGTTCCCACAGTGGCTTTAGGAGATCACAGTGGGGCTCCCACAGCGGCTTTAGGGGGTCACTGCTTAGGGTGGAGGTCCCAGAGCATTTTTAAGGGGTCACTCTTTGCAGCGGGGCTCCCACACGAGGCTTCATGTGCCGAAGCCGTGCCACGTGTCTGATGGCTGGGAACCAACATCAACGCCTCCACCTTTGGTTTTGCCATTTTGAGCAGGTGCAAGTTGTAGGATTTGGCCTTTCTGTGCGGCTCCTGCATCCCCTGGGCCGTAGCAGTGTCAGGTACCAAAGCAGAAGTGAAAAAAGACCCCTCTGACTTCAGTAGAGCCAAAATAGCAGCTGTGGGTTTCTTTTTTGAGCTGCTCTTGAACCAATGATTTGCACCCTTCCAAGTTCAGAGATGCCAGAGGGAAGATGCACAGATGACTTTTCTCATACAGATTTTACTGCAAGGGTTAATACTGCAATAAAAAATACGTACATTTTTGGGAATATACAGTTAACTACAATCCTTTCCATGTAGGATCATCCTGACCCCTACGTGTGCACCCCCTTGAGATGGGAAATGGTGATAGTGCAGTGTTTTAGTTCTCCCAAACAAAGAGTTGTGCATTACATTTTTGCTGTAATTCTAAACCAGGCCTCTCATTTATACAGGCTAACAGGATCTTGTGTGATCCATGGGGCATTGTTGAACATGGAGGCAGTTGCTTCTGAATGAAAACTTGCTGAAGCTGGAAACAGCATCTGCTGGATCATGTGGGATCCGGGGCCCAGAGCCTCGTTTCTGCTTTTGTGTAAAAAATTTGATAGAAAAATTCTTCTCAGCTTTGGAGACATTCTGCCAGCTGCGAATCCTATTGCCATCCATTTTCAGACTTGTAAAATGCATGAACAATAAGAGATCCTGGGCTGTGGCTGTCACTTTGTAATAGCAGATAAAGAAAATGTTATTTCTGGTGTCTTTGAAAATGTAATTTTTGTTGGGTCTCAGAATGTGCGTGTGGAAACACTGGCTCACCAAGAGCATAATCATCTTGAGAGACAGCACTAGTGCTTCACTTTGGAATGGAACAAAGATGTTCAGTGAAAGCTGAATTGCAGGGTTTGTGTTAATGAGTTACAAAACCAGAGACATCAGTTCAGATATGCATTTTAAAGATTCACAATTGCAAATAACTTCTTTGTCATTCAGAGTGGAGGATTAGAAATAGACACTTCAAAGCTCTTTCTCAAATAACGTAAGCTCACTGAAGTTCAGCTTTTCTGCAAAGATGAGGTTTTCAAAGGCTGCCATTGATAACAGGAATTTTATATTTAAAGTACAGAGGAACTATTGTCACGTGCAACAAACCACTTTCCTGTTTTAGAAACATGAACAGAGTTCAGGACCAAAAGGTTTGCAAAGGTTAGAGCCCTTTTTAGCTGTTGTGGGTTTTGTTCAGAGTGCAGGCAGTGGAACAAAATCTGCTGAGGCTGGAAAATTTTACTGCTGTAGGTAAAGCAGGATGCACACGTTGAAAAAAATGTACAGGTACTTCCTGACAACTCTAGAACATGCAATACAAGGCGTTTGGAGAAATAAGGTCACCACCTTGAGTAAGTTTGTGAATGAAGAAATGACATTTTCACCATGTAAAATACAAGGTTCTTCTCTCAGAGATTTCAGCTGGATGTTCCCTTTGGCAGGTACGGTTTGGCACCCTGGGTTCTATACGCCTGTGTATGCTTAGAGGCTTAGATTGTTAAGAAACTTTTAAAAAGTGCCCCTGCGCGTCTTCAAGAGTCCAAAATTCCAAGTGGAAAGGTGGTGTGTTCTGGAGGCCACACATTCCACAGGTCTGTGTTGCATCTGAAGGAATCCTGTCCTTTGCTGCTCTGCCAAGGACATTTCGGAAGGCAAGGTCTTGTTTTTGTATCCTCCCCTCATTTAGAGTTTTATTTTTGATAATTTAGAGTGGCAGGATGTTGACAGCTGACATCAGGTGTAGAGAGGGGCATCGCAGAGCAGCTGGAAGTTTAGGCTTTGACCTGTGTTTTCACACAAAGTAGCTCTAAGAGGAATGGGTTGCCTGAATCTCATCTGGAGATGACAGAGACACAAATGACAAGTAGTTAAAACAGCCCAGGACCAAAAATGTCCTTATTCTTCACCAACTAAAAGTCAAGGAAATAATTTACTTCCATGGGACCAAATCTCTTTCCTCTCTTCTAGACTTAGCCAGAATGAAGAACCAAAAGTGCTTAAAAACCTTTCTTGGAAGTTGTCTCCATCAGTCAGAGTCTGACATGGAAGTAGCTTAGTTTGTTACTTGTACTTTTTTGTATAATTCTCTTTTTTTGGTAGGACTTCTGTTTTCTTGGCTTATCAGCAGTTCCCTTTCCTAATACAAACTGCATTTAGTTCATAAATAAACCAATATTTTCACAGTAATCTCACATGAATAATAATTACTCTGTCCTAAGTATCTTCAGGGTTTTAATAATACTCGGTATTTACCTAATGCTTTTCATTTTTCAAAGCATTTCATTCAGACTAATCCCCCCCAGTCCTGCTGTGATGTTGGTACAGAACCAAGTTTTCAGCTTCCAGATTGGAGCCTTCAGTACAGGTCTGTTCAGTGCATGTCACAACACACCAGCCCTCCTACAGAACTACTAAATCAGTTTGTATTTCCAGAAGGTCTGGTTCTTTCCTATTTTTTAACACCCCTTTGGCTGAATGGGGGAGACAGATTTTTCCTTCTTGCCCATCTCCTGGTTTTTAGAACTTGTGTTAGCAAAGCAGCTTTGTATGTGTTTGATTGGGGATTTTGAGTTCTCTCACTGGAGCTGGAAGGGTATTTCCCCTTTGAGCCTTTAAGATCTGGTGTAACCTGCACACTTGCAGCCTTTGAGGATGGTTCAAATCGTAATTAGATTAAACTCTAAGCTTGGGTCATCTTGAGTGGTGATTGTGAGCCAGCCAGAAGGGTTCCCACATGTTGTGTGATCCAGTTAGCAAGAGGCTGAGCTGGTGCTGGGTCTTCAGACTGCTCAGGTATTGAAAATGACACAGTGAAAATGAGAATTACAGATGTAAGAATGAAGTGACTCCCTTGCAGTGGAGGTGGACATGGTGCAGAAAAGCACTGCTGCAAGTTCTCTTCACTCTGGTGGCTTTTCTTTGCACCTGCCTATTTTTATGGAAGAGTTACTGATGGTTTTGTAAGATACTGAAACTTCTGAACCATCTTAGTCACTTCAGTTGGTTACACTGAGAAAAACTAAAACAGACCACTCTGAAACCAAGTTTTTGTTCTAATTCTGGGTAATTCACAGTTGTGCCCTGGCCAGGTGTTTGGCATAGAGTGGCAAATATCTGTGAATCCTTATTTTCATGTGTAGCTGAGAAATTCAGAATTTATTTCCCACAATTAATCATTGTGATGTTTTTCATTAGGGTTTTTGTTATTGTTCCTTGTTTGGTTTTGGGGTTTGGTTGTTTTTTTTTCACAGTGTGATAACCTGTATGAAGTAACAGTGTGCTGTACCCGGATTTTGGAGGTCATGGGAAAGGAGCCAGTCTTACAAAGGATTAGATTTAAATGCTGATCTAGAGTGGAAGGCAAAAACTCTTATTCCATCTGCACAGGCCCCCACTGTCAGCTGTTCTTTGGCATGTCTGTGCTAAATGATATTTTAATGTGGGTGTGCTGATTCAGACCTATGGATCATTTTTATTGTTTTGGGACACAGGCAGGTCTTCGCTTTAGTGCCTGAAGAGTTTTTTTAAATCAGATTGTTCAGTCTTAACCAAAGCTGACACCCTTCAACCTTACTGCTCTTAGGAGAGGGAGTATGTTTGGGTTTAAATTAGACCTAGGAGTTGTGATGGTGAATAGACAAACTGATGCTCAGACTTGTGACCTGACACAGTTATGAAATCAATTCCTGACCAGATTAATGAGCACAAACCAATAGATTTTAGGTGATTTTGAGTCTGTGGAGAAAAATGTTTTCCAGACTAAGCAACCCCTTGCACAACTTCTCATTCACTTGTGAGCTTAAGGCAAATAACTTGATTTTAGTGTCCAGGCTTCAGAAAAGAAGGAACAAAACTGTCTTTCGTGATCCCCCCATTTTTCTTTTGGCAGGCTTGGGAGGTTCACAACTAAAAATCTTTCTCTAAGCCTTCAGGTTGTCCGGGATTTGTTTGCCAACATTTGAACATTTTGAACATTTGCCAGTTGCTCAGCAGAAACGGTGACTACTTGACATCTTAAATGTCAAATGTCAGTGGAAATGTAGATGTTTGCTGAGGAATTCTCATTTGCAGAGTGAAGCAGCGCCGTGTTTCCATCGGATCCTGGTGCTCCGTGCACCTGCTGGCTGTGTCCCAGCACCTCCTTTTACTGCCTGCAGCAGCACACACTCCTTCCTTGGGCTGAATTACTGCCTGAACTTTGGAGGAGAGGCATCCTGAGCTCATTTGTGAGCAGGTACAGGGTGATAGAAGCAGGTGGGTGTGTTCTTGGCTGTAGCAGAGCGGGGAGGGGGAGAAAAAACAGCTCAGAGCTGATGGGTTGTGCTGCTGGAATGAGCACAGCAGTGACACCACAAAGGTTTGTGTGTGCCCTGTCCTGAGCTGTGCCACAGACACTGCCACCTGCCCAGACAAGTTGAAGGGAGATTTGAAGGGGTAGAGAAAGATCCTCCCAAGCCTGCCAGAAGAAAAATGGGGGGATCATGAAAGACAGTTTTGTTCCTTCTTTTCTGAAGCCTGAAGACTAAAATCAAGTTATTTGCCTTAAGCTCACAAGTGAATGAGGAGGTGTCTGAGGAGTTACTTAGTTGGGAAAACATTTTTCTCCACAGACTCAAAATCACCTAAAATCTATTGGTTTGTGCTCATTAATCTGGTCAGGAATTGATTTCACAACTGTGCCAGGTCACAAGTCTGAGCATCAGTTTGTCAATTCACCATCACAACTCTTAGGTCTGATTTAAACCCAAACATACTCCCTTTGCTAAGAGCAGTAAGGTTGCAATGATTTTGTCCAAAATATTAATTCCTGTATGTGATTGAGCTGGTAGCCATCACTTCCTAAATTAATGTCCAGGGGCCATAGCACAGCTCTGTGTTGGGTAGTTACAGATTTACAGAATTACAGAATCACAGGACATTCTCAGTTGGAAGGTACCCACAAGGATCATCGGGTCCAGTTTAGAAGTGAATGTCCCACACAGGGATCAAGCCCACAACCTTGGCATTATTAGCACCATGCTCTGCCAAACTGAGCTCATTTCAGCAGTAACTGCAAGGGCATTTCCATCCCCACCTGCAGCCACGTCTGGCGAGCCCGTTCCAGTTCACATTGTGCAATGCCACTGGTAAACAACCCTTCCAAGTGGTATTGCTGCCACCTTACGTAATGACCAACGTGGATTTGGGTGCCAGGCAGTGCCATGACTAACTTTGTCTCAACAATAGCCCTTTGAGGGCACCTGAGAAATTATTCTGCAGTCACAGCAGTCAGATGGGCAAGCAGAGCTGTACAGACAGATGTTTGTGCCACAAATAACTGATTGTACATGGTGTGCATGTATGTAAATATTTCTTTCTAAATCTTCCTAGTGCATCATTTCTCTCAAAATACCAGTGGAATGGAGATTTTTTTTTCTCCTGAGTAAGGAGGGAAATATTCAGGTCTGGCTTTGCAGGAAAGTTTTGCATTGTTCCTTCTGAACTTCAGCTGTCCTCCTTTGTTCAGTCCTTGGTGACACAGATGCTTCCTTCATGCCATCATAGTTCACTGCTGTGAAAATGNCATTCACTTGTGAGCTTAAGGCAAATAACTTGATTTTAGTGTCCAGGCTTCAGAAAAGAAGGAACAAAACTGTCTTTCGTGATCCCCCCATTTTTCTTTTGGCAGGCTTGGGAGGTTCACAACTAAAAATCTTTCTCTAAGCCTTCAGGTTGTCCGGGATTTGTTTGCCAACATTTGAACATTTTGAACATTTGCCAGTTGCTCAGCAGAAACGGTGACTACTTGACATCTTAAATGTCAAATGTCAGTGGAAATGTAGATGTTTGCTGAGGAATTCTCATTTGCAGAGTGAAGCAGCGCCGTGTTTCCATCGGATCCTGGTGCTCCGTGCACCTGCTGGCTGTGTCCCAGCACCTCCTTTTACTGCCTGCAGCAGCACACACTCCTTCCTTGGGCTGAATTACTGCCTGAACTTTGGAGGAGAGGCATCCTGAGCTCATTTGTGAGCAGGTACAGGGTGATAGAAGCAGGTGGGTGTGTTCTTGGCTGTAGCAGAGCGGGGAGGGGGAGAAAAAACAGCTCAGAGCTGATGGGTTGTGCTGCTGGAATGAGCACAGCAGTGACACCACAAAGGTTTGTGTGTGCCCTGTCCTGAGCTGTGCCACAGACACTGCCACCTGCCCAGACAAGTTGAAGGGAGATTTGAAGGGGTAGAGAAAGATCCTCCCAAGCCTGCCAGAAGAAAAATGGGGGGATCATGAAAGACAGTTTTGTTCCTTCTTTTCTGAAGCCTGAAGACTAAAATCAAGTTATTTGCCTTAAGCTCACAAGTGAATGAGGAGGTGTCTGAGGAGTTACTTAGTTGGGAAAACATTTTTCTCCACAGACTCAAAATCACCTAAAATCTATTGGTTTGTGCTCATTAATCTGGTCAGGAATTGATTTCATAACTGTGTCAGGTCACAAGTCTGAGCATCAGTTTGTCAATTCACCATCACAACTCTTAGGTCTGATTTAAACCCAAACATACTCCCTTTGCTAAGAGCAGTAAGGTTGCAATGATTTTGTCCAAAATATTAATTCCTGTATGTGATTGAGCTGGTAGCCATCACTTCCTAAATTAATGTCCAGGGGCCATAGCACAGCTCTGTGTTGGGTAGTTACAGATTTACAGAATTACAGAATCACAGGACATTCTCAGTTGGAAGGTACCCACAAGGATCATCGGGTCCAGTTTAGAAGTGAATGTCCCACACAGGGATCAAGCCCACAACCTTGGCATTATTAGCACCATGCTCTGCCAAACTGAGCTCATTTCAGCAGTAACTGCAAGGGCATTTCCATCCCCACCTGCAGCCACGTCTGGCGAGCCTGTTCCAGTTCACATTGTGCAATGCCACTGGTAAACAACCCTTCCAAGTGGTATTGCTGCCACCTTACGTAATGACCAACGTGGATTTGGGTGCCAGGCAGTGCCATGACTAACTTTGTCTCAACAATAGCCCTTTGAGGGCACCTGAGAAATTATTCTGCAGTCACAGCAGTCAGATGGGCAAGCAGAGCTGTACAGACAGATGTTTGTGCCACAAATAACTGATTGTACATGGTGTGCATGTATGTAAATATTTCTTTCTAAATCTTCCTAGTGCATCATTTCTCTCAAAATACCAGTGGAATGGAGATTTTTTTTTCTCCTGAGTAAGGAGGGAAATATTCAGGTCTGGCTTTGCAGGAAAGTTTTGCATTGTTCCTTCTGAACTTCAGCTGTCCTCCTTTGTTCAGTCCTTGGTGACACAGATGCTTCCTTCATGCCATCATAGTTCACTGCTGTGAAAATGACTGAATCACACTGTAAACAGAGCTGAAGCAATGCCACCAGCCTGGACTGGGAACTGTGGACGTTGTTGAGCTTGTATTTTGAAGTGTGCTGGTGTATTTTTTAGGCATGTAGTTCAAGTGGTGGAGGTAGGGAGAAAAGAATATTGCAATGAAGGAAGAAGTGGAGAATCATCTGTTTTTCTTGTCTTCTATCCAAGCACAAGCCCTGAAGTGATGTCTAGGTATTCCTGCACAGAGCCAGCTGCTCTCGAAATGGAAAACTTGGTCTGCCAAAAAATTAACCACAGCCTTGCCACAATCTACAAAATCTTCCTTACACTGAAATGCCTGAGTGTTTTAGTAGTAGATCTTCTTTATAGTGAAATGTCTGAGTATTTCAGTGATAATCATGGCAGACACACAAGATGCAGTTGGCCAGTGCAATTCACTGTTTGAATTGTGTGTGTTTGGATGTTTGCTTTTCTGCTTGGGTTTTTTTTTGAAGGATGTTTCCAAATGAGATGGCTTTAGTTTAATTCAGAGAATCCAGAAAGATTGGCATGTAGTAGAAGTGCCTTCAAAATGCTGTGTTAAAATGTGCAGGCCTGTATTACTGCTGACAGGATTTCAGGAGATCATGATTCCTTAGTACTTATTTCACAATTATTTCCTAAAGCAGATCACCTGGCTTCCAAATTGTCCATCTCTGTAGACCCCTGTGTGCCCCCTAAAACATCAGTAATGTAAATGTGACTTTGTTCTCTGATAAAGGTGAAGTCTTGGAGCCTTGCTTGGATTCTGTGTCATTCTAAATCAAATGTGACCCTGCACTGAAATCTTACTCTGGCTGGTGTAAAGACCAGTGGTAAATCTGATCCCCAACTACAAGTTGCAGCTCTTGAGTCTGTATCAGTTATGTTTTTCTAATGGGCATCCATACAGATATTTCTTGGAAATTGTGTCAAACCAGGAACTTGACTTGGGAGCCAGGTGATGCAGGAGAGTTGTACTTGCTTGTAGGTAACACACTTACATGCAGATAAAACCAGAACTGAGTTGTAGAAGCTTGTACAGAAATTCTTGTCTTCTTAGATTGGAATTTAAACAGGAGAACCCGAGCCAGTCACTGCGGAGTTAATGATACTCTGGAAAAGTACAATATATTTGGATCCCATGTATTGGGTAGGAGTTTCCCTTACTGATCTGGAGAAGCCTCTGTGGTGCAGTAGGTGTGGATTGGCCTGTGTGCTTTTGAGGGAAGCCTTATGAATATGGAGTTGTTTTCTTCACACATCCCTCTCTCCCCCCTTTTTTTTTTGATTCCCCAGATGTTACATTTGTTCATGCTCTTTTGTACCAATCTCTGATTTTTGTGCTGAGCAAGTGCAGCTGGGACTTAAACCAGAAAGTAGCTTCCACAAATAAAACCTGCACTTTTCTGATGCTAAAATAGTTCTTACCAGATCTCGTTTCAAGGTGTTCAGCCGTTCAAGGCACCAGCAGAGTTTATTTTGTGATTCCTGGAAGCTGTGGGAAAGACTATGGTGCAACTCTTTTTTTCCACAGCTCTCTGGTTGTGTGTAGGTAAATTCTTGGAAATCACAGTCCAGCTTTGAGTTGTCTTCAGTGCCTGCTGCAGATCAGGACTTTTGTTTGTTTGTGGGAAGGGAATGTGGCAGGAGGTCGAGAACCCTGAGCTGGCAGGTGTCCCAGAGGGAAAAGGAGAAATGTTCAAGACCAAGGGGATCACGAAGGGTGGAAGTGCTGGGATGTGCTGCAGGAACAAGAATCTCTGAGTCGAAGGCTCTGGGCCAGGAAGGGTTACAGGCATCTTATGGCATTCAAGTATCTGAACAATTTGCTTAATTTGGGGAGCAGCCATATATATTTAATGCTCTTCCCCATTCTCTGTGTTCTCCAGAAAATGCTGCTCCCACTCAGCAGTACAATGGCTCTTACAGTCCAGCAAAGGGCTGGATCCCTTTAAATACCAGTCCCCTTACTTGAGCATTTTTTCTACATGACACTTTTCTCCTGTTTTGATGAAGCAGAGCGTAATTTGCTCACTTTATTAAAAATACATTTCTTTTCCATCCTTCATTTTGACACCTGCTTCGCTGCCTCCAAGGAGATAAAATGCTTGCTGGCAGGACTCCACCTTTGAGTATTTGAGATTATACTTTCCTCCTCCTGCTAATTGCCTTTGGAATATGTTTGAGCCTAACATTTTATTTTGAAAGAAAAAGAAAAGTGATGTACTGCTTCCTGTCTTCCATCCTTCAGTGTCACCTAAAATAGTAGCACTCTTGGCACATTGCAGCAATACAATTGCTGTGTGTATTCCTGAGAGAACAAGCTCGATATGCACTGAAAGAGTAAAAGCACCGAGTTTGGCACACGGGTGACAAAAAAGTGTTCTGCAGGACAGCACAATGGAACCACAGAGCGGGCAGAAGGGAGGAAAAAGGAGAACTGGCTCCTTGGAAAGGAATCAGTCGAAGCGGGAGCAGAATGTATGAGTTTTCGTGCCTTTTTCCAGCAGCTGCTGTGGGGATTCATAGTGCTTTGTCCTAGAAATAAATGGGTTTGTTTTTCTGCCCCTATGCAGATCGTGTACCTGCTAAGTAACCAGCAGACCAGATGACATAATGTGCTGGGGCTGGTGCCTCCAAGGCTCTCTCAGCCCCTTTCTCTAAATGCCCAGTTACCCAAAGGCTGGATTATATAATTAATGACAGTCCTCCTGGCCTAACCTTGTTTTCTTGTTCTCAGTACTCCTCCTTGTTTCAGACACTTCCTCTGTTGGTTTCATTATGTTCTTGGAACTAGAATTAAAGAGGGAGGAGCTGGCTGGCAAGGAAACCTATTCCTGCATTTCACTCCTGGGTTTAAAAGTGTGGAGAGTCAGCAGGTCAAAAAAAAATCCTGTTTGCTTTGAAAACTGGTGTGATGTTGTGAGCGAGAAGTCAGTCATACAGCATTTGAAAATTGCAGCCTTCACCTGCTTGCAGTCCAGATAAACTGGTTTAAAACTCCACCAGCCCCTCCACCTCTGTGTCTGGTCCTTCTCATATCAGAGCTTGCTTGCTCGAAGTAATTGTGGATTAAACAGTTTCCGATGTAATTCTGAAGCCTTAAGAGTTTGTCCAGTAAAGCTCCGGTTCTGCAGTTTGTATGTTAATATCCCATTGTGTGTGAATGAGGACTGGCTGATTGCTTAATGATGTGTGCTGTTATCTGCTGTTACGCGGGTGTTAATCTTATAAAACGTGTTAATAGCTGCTTGGTATTTACAAGTATCGGCTTAGTAGTCCGGCTTTGAATCTGTATTTGCATCTCCAGCTCACACTCAGGGCCAAGCTTTGGTGTTTGTGTATTCAGTGTTTGTTTTCTGTGTGAAACTGAGATTAGCAGGATCACTTATCTGACTTTGCACATGCTTCAAAGTTTGTGTCCCAGTTCACAAAACCATCAAGATTATTCACAAACGAGCTCTCCAGGTACGGCCCTGGTGCTGAACCAAGCTCAGCTCTTGCAGAACACATCCAGTTTGTTTTCCTAAAGCCACCTTCCTGCTGCTTTCCTTGTACAGACCTTCAAAGGATCACAGAATCACAGAATGTTCTGAGCTGGAAGGGACCCACAGGGATGATCCAGCCCAGCTCCTGGCCCTGCACAGACACCCCAACAATCCCACCCTGGGCATCCCTGGCAGCGCTGTCCAAACGCTCCTGGAGCTCTGGCAGCCTCGGGGCCGTGCCCATTCCCTGGGGAGCCTGGGCAGTGCCCAGCACCCTCTGGGGGAAGAACCTTTTCCTGATACCAAGCTAAAATCCCCCCAACACAACCCCAGCCATTCCTTCAGGCAGAACTTGGAGCTTTGCCCTGTTTGGCGTCACGTATTTGCAGTTTTCCATCTGTAGGTTTCCAAGTGCTTGAGGAAAGGTGGGCAGATGTTACCAGGTGCTGCTGTGCAAAATGAGCAAGCTGAAGAAGAAAGATTTAATTGAGTGGAACAGGAATTACACAGTGAGTCAGCGCCGGGAGCAGAACAAATTCAGGTCTGTTGGCTCCCACTGCTCAGCCCGTCCGCGGGATCGCAGCCTGGCTCTGCCAGAGCTGTCCTGAGCTGCTCTCTGCACATTATGTTCTCATCTTCCAGCAGACAGGAAACATAGAAATGTCATCTGAACAAAGAATTAGCAGAATGAAGGGCTCAAAGTCAGTAGTTCCTATTTTCTGCCCCTGCTGCTGACTTCCTACCATTGTTTTGCCATTCATTTAAACAGATTTCACCTACTCAGTTGGATTGGAAGAAGAGTTGCTGCTTTTTATTGCCTGTGCTGGGTTGTAGGAGCTAAGTGTTCTCACAGAGTTGTCAGAACACACACTTGTCTTTGGGTGGGAAGAAAAACAGCTAAAGAAAGGATTTCAGAATGAAATATTGAACTAATATTTCTCAATGAAAATAGAAAAATTAATGCTTCCTATACATGCGTAGAGTAAGGTGTAAGCATATGGCAGCTCTACTTCTTCACCTGTTTTAGAGTGAATTTACTGTGTGTAGAAATTCTTTTCTTTGCTAGGTCTGTGGTACAAAATTGGAGATTTTTGCCCAGCACAGGTCCAGCAAGGACCACAGGAACTGAAATTGCAGAGGGCGTTGGAACTCAGTGCTTTTTTAGAGCAAAGTAAGAGAGGCTTTGCTTAAAAAGGACAGGCTTTTCTTGATGTTCCCCCAATTAAAGCCCATCCTTTCCTAGTTCAGAGACTTGCTCCTAAATGCTGGTCAGAGCAGGTCTGACTTTTTTTCCAGTAGCAGCTCTCAAGCACCTGGGGAACATAATCCAGCCCAGGGCATTGCTGAGCAGTCTGTGTCCCTTGCCCAGCCTTCTTTTCATCCCTCTCCTCTCTCCCAGGGCAGTGTGGGGATGCCCAGCCCCTCTCAGCGTCACTAAGCAGAGGGGAGTTGTGTCCTGCTTGTGCCTTATCTGTGTCCCAGATCCCAGCTGTTCTGCAGGGCCACCTTTACTGTTTCATTTCACATATTCTGTCCTTAGGCGCATGGGATGGGGTAACTGATCTTTCAGGCCATCTCTGCACACCCCAGCTGTTACCCTGCTGAATAAGATCAATTTGACAAGTAAAGAGGTTAATCTTTTTATCTCTGGTCCTGGGCACAGAAGTTCTAGGTCTGTAAAACTCCCCTCAACGAGTTCAGACAGGCGTGTGGGATTTTATTTTTATTCTTTAAGTAAATGGTATTTTGCTAATAAAAAGAGCGCCGTGTGTGCAAACCTGACTCAGCTGTGCTGTTTGTTCTACCTCTGCATCTCCCTCAGCTTGAGCTGTCACATTGAAAGCTAAATTGGTGGCTTTAGATTTATCCATTTTACAGAAGTAACAGCTCTGCTTTTCAAAATATTACCACGAGTGTCTGATGTGCTTTGTAGGAGGGAACAAAGGCAGAAAAGTGTGTTCTGATAGAAGTACCTGCCTGCCTTTGGTGGAGTGAGGCTGTGTCTAAGCCTGCTTCATTTTATTTAGAGATAAATGGCCTCTGAAGAGGTTAAAAGCCACCTGATGGCTTGTGCTCCTCAGCTGGTGTGCTTGGGCTCCTGCTGCCCAGCAGTTTGTTGACAAAGCTGGGATAAATTGTCCCAAAGTCATTGTTTGGGAGCAGTGACACAAGGAAAGAGAGGAACAGTCGCTGCCTGTTAAACAACTTGGAAGCTTGTAGCTAAGTGATTCAATTTTTTGTTTAAAAATCTGGTTTTTTAGTAACACTGGAGTATTCTCTGTGCCTTCTTAGATTCTTTTAGTTTTTTCTAGCACTATCTATTTTTTTTTTTTTTTTGGTCTGTCTCAAGAGCTTGAGTTTGGGGGCAGCAGTTTCACAGGATGGGTCAGGTTGGAGGGACCCCAGAGGGTCACTGGTGGCACCTCCCTGCCCCAGCAGGGCCATCCCAGAGCACAGGGCACAGGATGTGTCCAGAGGGCTCTGGAATATCCCCAGGGAGGAGACCCCACAGCCTGTCCTGGGCACGGGGATTCTCCAGGCCCTTCCTCAGCTGTGCAGCCTCCGCCGGCCCCGCTCCAGGAGCTCCAGGTCTCCACTCTTGATTCGAAGCTCCAGCCTGAGAACCTGGTTTACTTCATATTTACGTTGTGGATGCTGGGGTGAGGATGGAAGTGCCATCCCTGGGTGTTCCAGTGGCTGATCAGAGACCCCACCGTGCCAGAGCTGGAGGGAGCCAGGTTTTCTCCTGGGCACTTTTAATTCTCAAGCTTTGCTCAGATGACCAGAGAAGCTGCCTGAGAAGTCAGCAGAGCACACAGATAGAAATGCTCCTTGTCACTAAGCAGCATGCCTCTGGTGGGAAGGTTTCTCTAGAAATACCACTGGGGATTAAAGCCAGGGCGTTTCCATCTGGCCGTGTCTCCAGCCTGGATGTTCCTGCTCTGACAGCAGGCAGAGCTTCCTTCTGATACCATGAATTTACATGGAAAATAACCAATATGGCCTTGGTTTTTTCCTCCTCTTCTGCCTCCAAGCAGCATTGAATTGTGGAAAGGGAGAAGGGAAACTTCAGAAACAGACAGGGTGGTTAAACTCTGATCTCCCCTTTGAAACACCAACCTCCTCTGAAGTGTTCCTGGAGAGAGAAAATGGAGTCTATTTGTGCACAGTCATCTTTGAGTGTCAGATGGACTTAATCCAAGTTATATTTACCATCACTGAGTTTCTCTCTGCTTCCCATGGCCTCCTTAAAAACGATGAAGCCTTTTATGCAGAGTGGATTCTCAGCTCTGATTGGTGTCTCTGCTAAGAGCCTTAATAGTAGCAGCTATTGAATGAATCATAGTCCATAAACTCCTCTGTCTCTAGGGAAGGGTCTTCCAGAGGTGGGAGCAGCAGGAATATGAGGAAACAAAGCTGTGTGGTGGCCCATCCTGTGGGCTGAGGGAAGGCTCTTCAGAACCACCGTTCCAGCTCATTTCATGTGCACTCAGACGTGTTTCCTGAAGTGGGGCTGAGGTGGCTCATTCTCTTCTTGCTTCACACCTGCCTTGGTTTCCTGAATTGCTACTGCAGCTCTTCTGTCATGAAATCAGACTTCAAAATAGACCCAGTTATACAAATCTTGTGGGAAGAGCTGGTTGTCTCTGCATCAGGTCTGTAGGTCTTGTGGGGAACCCAAATAAAGGGGATGGAACCAACAATCTCTGCTCTCTGGAATGCAATAAAACAACAAAAAAGGTTCAAGGAGGCAGATAGGAAGTGGGAAGAGGAAGAACAGAAGTCTGTTGAGTGACAAATCCCAAGGTTATGTCCTTGTCTCCGGGGAAAACTAATCCTCAAAGTTGAGGATGATTCGTCTCTTTAAAAGCACTTAAATAGAAATTGTAGCTGGCTGGATTCACTGATATCTACATGAAGTAATTAGAGAGGCTGCTGTAATTCTGAGGGATGTGGCCTAAAAATGAATTTGTTTAGGATGTCTAAATGACAGACATTCTCAGAGAAAAGGCAGTGGATGTTTCCAAGCCTGTTATCAGACAGACCTGCCTCAAAGTGACTCTTATCAAAAACCAAATGGATGCTGGCATAGGTTTGACTGTCCAGGGCTGTGTTTGGCACCTGCCTTGCTCTCTGTGTATCTTCCACAGTGCTGTAGTTTTTTTAATGTTGTTTTCATCAAAAGCAGTCTGGGATTGTTGTTTTGAATGAATGTTCCCAGAAATGCACAGCGCAGCAGTTTTTCTACCCACCTGAAGAAGAAAACCAGTGTAACAAATAGAGCAGTTTATCTTCTTTTCACAAAAAGCTGCTTTTTCTTTTCAAGAGTGAGTTTTTTACAACTTGATGTCTGCACGGGCTGCCTGGGTGTCATTTCTTGAATGTGGCAAGTACAGCGTGTAACGGTAGAAATTCTCTCTTCCACGTTGTAACTGGGATTACTGGTGAGTACGTAGTGAGTGGACTTTGTAAAGAACAGGCAAGGTCTTTGTTTAGTCAGGAATTGGTGTGTGGAGAAACAGTGACCTCATGCCTTCTTGGCTTCTTGAGGTTGGAGGTTTGCAGCCACGCTCTGATCCCCTTTGCAAGGAGGACCTGACAAATGGGGAAAACCAGCAGCGATATTTCACTAGAATTTATCTCCAGTTTGCAGCTCCTTGCTGATAAATGGGGAGGGGCATTACCAGCAAACAAGCAGAAGGGTAAACATCGTTTAGTAACTGCCTTAACCAGCTTTTACTCCCCTGTGCAGTGGCAAGGAAACAGTTCTTGCATGAAATAGTTCCTCAAAGGCCAGCTTGGCCTTGTTCACTTTATAGAACAGAGAACACTGCCTAAAAATGCAGTGTTAGCTGCTGTGTCAGGTTTAGAGCAAACAGGAGAGTGGTTTTGGTGTGGCAGCCGTGTTTTCAAAAGGGCTGTGAAAAGGCAGACTTACTCCTGCGTTCTGACTTAGGCAGCTGCCTTGGGAGTGAATTAATTGTACTGCAGACACATAAATATTGTGTGAGAAGAGGGATCTCCACAGAAATCTTGAGTGGTGTGGCCCAAATCAGCCTCCCACTGAAGAGCTGAAGAGAGGGGTTGTTATTCCCTGGCTTCTTTGTGCTGTCTTTTCAACTGGAGCCCTTGAACTGAGGGTTTTTGTTGATCCAGGAAGCCATCTCAGCCTAGAAAGGTGTATTATTCTTTATTTCCTCCCCATGTCTATGTGTCATAGTTGCCTTGCCTTTCTCTTTTACGACCTGCAGCCCATCTCTTTCTCAGGGAAGTTGTGGTTCTTACCAAGAAGGAAACAATCAGGGATGGCATTTCTACTGACCCAAAATGCCCTTTTTCAGAATCACAGAATCCCAGGATGGATCAGGTTGGAAGGGACCACAGTGGGTCACTGGTCCAACCTTTGGTGTCCAGGCAGTTCTGGAATATCCCCAGTGAGGGAGACTCCACACCCTCAAAGTTCACTTTTTCTCTCTGTATTTGATAATTCCCCCTTTGTGTGGTTTAGTCACTTCTGCTGTAGAATTTCCAGTTGTTTGGTTAACTTCACAGTGAAGTTCTGTTTCTGCTGGAAAACGTGTTGTCCCTCCAAGTCACTTCAAGTCATTTGTTAGAGAAACAAATTGGTTCAGCAGCACCAGGCTGTCTCTTTTATTCAGAGAGATCTCAAAGCTACTGATGTGCAATAAAATTAAGATAGTTATTGAGAGTGAGTAATGTCACCAGGAATTGGTGACCTCAGCTCCAAATGTGGTATCTGCTGAAAAATAGATGTCGCTTCTCCAAGCTGGTGAATATGGGAGGTGGAGAATCAAGTGTTGTTTCAACACCCACATTCTTCTGGGTGAATCACAGCCATGGACCCTTTCTGCTGAGACAAGATGACAATGGTGTATTGACACCACCACTGACCTGCTAAAAGTGGAATGTCAGCCATGATACTGATTGGGTTTTTATTTTTTTTTAATCATCTTTGACATCAAAAATGTAACTTGCTCACATTCTCTAACTTTCAGGATGTGCTGAAGTACCTACAATAGAGCCAGTATGCTTCAAAAAAAAGACTGATGTTTAAATATTTGGTTCTCCTGGGGAAAAAACATAATCTGCCTGAAGAACAAAACCATTTTTCCCGTCTGTGAGCATTAATGATAAATTTGTATCCGGAAAGGGACAAAAATTAATCTTTTTGCTGCTGATTTACAGTGCTCAAATTCTGTTCTGTGACCAAGTGTCACATGAGAATGTGTTACAGTTCTGCTTGATTAACTGGAATTCAAAATACAGTCCAAGAGCTCCAAGACAGCCTTTCCCTGGCCCCTCAGGTAAATCAGTAAAACCAGACCTTGCAGAGGGGTACATGAAAACATCCCACTCCAGAGCTGTGGTTCAGAGCTCCACAGAGCTGCTGCTGTGTCTTTGCAGGGAGTCCACACAGGACATCAGTAATTTTGGGAGAAATTCAGCCCTGGCTGTCATGTCAGTGCATCCCTCCTGTCTTTGTGCCAGGGAGGGGTGGGCAGATGCTGGAAACTGAAGGAGGAATCAGTGTTTTTCCTTCTCTGGTATGAACTGCTTTGGGTATCAGAGTTTCCCTTTGCTACAAGACACTCAAATTTAACCAGTGTCTAGTTAGTTCTACTTACAAGTCGTTGGGGTTTTTTAATTGCCTCACATTCTTTGCTTCTTGCTCATGAAAAACTTAACAGCATCTTATAGAGTTGCTAGAAAAGCTCTGTTTTCAAATTCCAGAGATGTCAGAGAGGATTTTTCTGTTTGGAGGTGTGGAAATCTTCAGTGAAATAATGTATTTATTACTTCATTTCCTGAAATATTTCGGGTCCAAACTTGAAACTGTTCAAGTGTACATAAAGGCCTGGCAGGAAGCCCTGCCTGTGGCACTCCTGCTGAGGGAGTGAGCTCATCCCCTGCTCAGGGCAGGCAGGTGAAGCATCAACTCTAGAAAAAACTGCAATGTTTGGGTCCCCTGCCCTCCCTGCCACTCCTCCAGCACTGTCAGTCACAGCTCAGCTGAGACCCCACCTGCAGAGCTGCCCCAGCCCTGGGGCCCTGCACAGGGAGGACCTGGAGCTGCTGGAGAGAGCCCAGAGGAGGCTCCAGGATGAGCAGAGGGATGGAGCAGCTCTGCTGGGAGGAAAGGCTGCGAGAGCTGGGATTGTTCAGCCTGGAGAGGAGAAGCTTTGGGGTGACCTCACTGTGGCCTTTTAGTGCCTGAGGGAGCTACAGGAAAGATGGAGAAAGACTACTGACAGGGGATGGAGGGACAGGATGAGGGAGAATGGATTCAAACTGACAGAGTAGGGTTAGATTGGATATTAGAAAAAAATTCTTCCCTGTGAGGGTGGGGAGACCCTGGCACGGGATGCCCAGAGCAGCTGTGGCTGCCCCTGGATCCCTGGAAGTGTCCAAGGCCAGGTTGGATGGGGCTTGGAGCCACCTGGGATAGTGGAAGATGTCCCTGCCCATGGCAGGGCTTGGAGTGAGATGCTCTTTAAGGTCCCTTCTAACCCAAACTGTTGTGTGATTCCATGATATATTTGCCTGAAGAAAAAATCTGAGTAGCAGCAGCTCATATTAATCTAGGTACAACTTTTGAAATCCTTCTAACACTTACTGGCACTTGAAATCTGCCACCCTTTTGTTTGGCTCCTTCGAGGTCACCCTCGCTATTTCCACGAAGGCTGTGGCACTCCTGTCCATCAGAGAGCTGGAGCTCTGCCCCAGACCTGGCTTAATCACACAAAGATTTGTGAATTCTGTTTGAACCTAGTTAGGAATGACCCCTGCTCATCTCTATGATGCTGTTTTACCAGTTTGTTGACATTCCCATCAGGAAGGTGAGAAAGTTTTTTGCCGTATCCTTTCAACTCTTGGATTGATAAAAAAGTATTGTAGCATTCCCTCATGTTAGTTATGAATGTTGGTTCCTGTGAACCTCTGACATTGCCAAACGGCCTTTTTTTATTTCTGTGTTTGCAACCCTGCTCTCCATTGAAAGAAAAGACACTACAGATGTGCCAGGAAATTCCTTTATTGCACTGATGACAGCTTGGTTCTATCTTTAGCCTCATATTCTGGAATTGCAAGGCCCAGCCTTGCCTTTATGAGAACATGTATGACCGGGAGGAAGAACTTTCCTAGCAGCAAGTTTGTTGTTTCCACTCTGAAACGATGTTAATTGATTAACTCAAAGATACAACTTCGCCTTACAAGTCTTGCCTTTCTGAGGGGAGGAAGAAAGCTGCCAAAAGCTAAATATAAACAACGTGCAGTGGAAAATGCACATGTGCCTGCTCTGTGAGTGTGGAGTGATGTCTCCCTTCCTAAAGCAGGATAAGCTGCAGGTTAAGGGAGTTCACTGAGCAGCTGTAAATCTACCCCCTGGTTTCTCGTGGTCACGTAGGATGACTCCCAGACTCTCCCAGTGGATGCTCAGCGTGGCACAGGGTGTCTGTGCCGGGTGAGCTGGCAGGTACAGCCCCTCTGAACATCCCATCTCCCTGCAGCATTAGTAATACCTTCCACTGCTTTGAGTGCAGCAGGGAGCTGGGAGGCAGCTTTTGCAACAGAGCACAAGGTTCTTCTCTGTTCCCAGGGTACAAATACTCCTCCGAGTGAGTGACCAATGCCTCAGGAACCTGGAGGCTCCTTGGAATTTTTACTGCAGGTGCTTGCAGGAACGTCTGACCTGAGGGCAAGTAAAACCTGTTCCCCTCTGCCATGCACACAGCTCCACGGGCTCCTCCCTCATGCATTACAAATCATCTCTGGTGTCTAATCCTCATTCTTTTTTCTTCCCAGGACAGTGTAAGTGCTCTCCTGGGATTGCTTTCAGTTCTGGGAGGTAGGCAAGGAGCCAGTGGCAAAAGGAGAAAGGTTTTTGTAGTGGAGGCAGATTTTTAACCCTTAGGTCTGATGGGAGCTTCCACAAATCTCTCATTTCTTGGGGCTTAGGATCTCCTGTTACAATAACTTCTGTCAGCTTCAAAGATTTGTTTGAGAAGTTTGCTTGATTTACTTATTTTTACAATTATATGTAATTAATGAAGCCTTCTTTGGGTTTCTGTCCTCATTGCTAGCGTTTAATCTCCCTGGTGGATCACAAACATACTTCTCAAGCTGCCATTATATCCTTTACATTTCATATCTTCTTCTGACTTGGAGTTTAAATCAGAGTTAACAAGATGGCTCTGTGTCCTGGCTGTGCCATCTCCATCATTCTCCTCAAACTGTGATGTCATTTGGGCTTCCCACTTGCCCTTCTCTGAATGCATAAACCCCACTGCTCTTTTCACTAGCCAGGATCAGACTGAGGAAATTGTGTAAATTGTGGCCAGTATCAGATGCCTTATGAGCAGTTGCCTGGAACCCTGAGGATTTTAGTTCCTTTGCCAGACTATGAACCCTCCTAACTCAGAACATGTCTTTTCCGAGCAATTGATTGTTCTGCCAGGAGACTTGCACATAGCCAGTCCTTTTTCTTTTGGGCTGGTGGTCATTTGGATTTACTGGTGTCACACATCAGTGAGCAAAATGTAAGCAGCAGTGTTTGCCTCTTACTCCAAACGTGTCTTTTTCCATTCCTTTATTGTTGATTGTTGTGATCATTTCAGCATCCTTGTGCAAGCTTTAATACTCCTTCCCTCCTTGCCCTCCCTTCCTCTTGGGCCAGGTTTTGGATGACATCCTTCAAGCTTCTGTTTTCATCCATAAAACCTTAACTGAGCACTTTTTGTAGTGTCTTTGCCTAATCCAAGCTTACCTAGGCCATGGAAAAGGTAATTTGTGGTGTTGGGTGTTACGTGATTAAAATGACAGAGAGGAGAGAACTCTGCCTCATGTGACATCAGCTTTCCAGACAGTTGTTTAAAAAGCTAGATTTTTTTTCTTTAATGTTGTGATGGGCCATCATTTCAATACTAGCAAATGTTTCTGGTTGTGAGAACAAACTTCCTTTTATAGTATCCACACTCTGCTGTTTTTACTGAATCCAGCCTGGAGCTGTTTCCTATTTCTGAGTGTTCGCTCACACTCAGCAGCTCCTGGTGTTCACGTGCTCTGTCTCTCTCCCTCCCTCTCTGTTTCTCTCTCAGCTTTTTTAGCCTTGTTGATCTATTATTGTGACTTTGGCCAGACGACGCCAGCTTTCAGCATTTAATGGGCTGGGAGAGCAACAGCTTCCTCTGCCTGTGAGACCATGATGTCATCAGCTACTTTGGGTTCTTTCACCATCCTGATGCTTCTGGTGGATGTGGAAAGAATTCGAGCAGCACTTTCCAGATGTTCTCAGGGCAGCTGGAAAACCATACATGGATTGTTTGCTTGGGGAATATTCCTGGGCTGTGTAGGAGGTGGCAGTGAGAAGGGTCATGAAAACACAGCTCCTGTGCAGTGTTGCTGTCAGATGTCTCACAGGGGGTTGTTGGGGTGTTAAGTGATTGCACAGCTTATTCAGGGCTCGAGCTGGGCAGGTGAAATATCTTTCTACCTGCTCTCCATTCCCTCTCTTCCGTTTCTTCCTCCAGCTTCAGCTTCTGAGTGAAGCACAAGATCCTTCTGATCTCGTGCAAGGCAAATGCTGTTTAGTTCGTGCAGTGCCTCAGAGTTATCTCAGCAGCTGAAGACTAAAGAAAGAACAATGATCTAGTTTTTAAACTCCCACTATAATATTTGGTGTAGTAGGAGCTACTGAGTAAACACAGGGGTGTTTCATGTTGGTGCAGTATAGACTGGGAATTTGGAAGCTGGTGCTTCTCGTGCCTCTCCAGGGCTGGAAAAAGCATCAGCTCTCACCCACTTGTGGCATATCCAAAAAAGTCTATTTTGGGGCAGAAATGGTCACTTCCTTCTTTAGGGTGGGTGGGTGTTTTTAATGCATTAATTAATTTTTGTTGAGTGGTGGAAAAACTGATGTCAGAGCTGCATTGCGGTTGGGCGTGCAGGAGCACAAGGTGGTAGGAAATAATACAGCTAACACATGAGGGCAGGGAGAGTTTAACCATGGGGAGTCTAAAATAGCAAAGCTGAGCCCTATGGATATTAAAAGCTATGACTGAATCAAAACAACAGTCTAATATTAACCTGGATTTTGCTGGGGGAGGAACAAACCTGTTGGGTTAATTTCTGTTGTTGTATCCGATGTCCAAGGGATGTTTTTTTTGTCTCAACACCTGGATTCCTGACTTTGGGGTTGTCTATTTTTGGTTTTGCAGGATACAAACTACGAGGGGAAATATAGGTTGTGTTTCACTGGGCTTTTTTTGCCAGGCATCTTTACTCAGGAGTCTGTAGAGTATCCTTTCCCCTTTGGAGTGGTCTGTAAACTTGTCCAGCATGACTTCTTGCCTGGCTCCTCTCACAGTTCAGATTGCACAGATCCACAACAGGGAGGTGGAGGGAAGTGCTTTGGGAATGGGAGCCAACACAGAGCACAGTTACATAATTGTACAGAAGAAAAGGGGTTTTTTTTTGTTTTGTTTTTCCTTCCCATATCCTCCTGCCTACTGAAAAAATGTTGGAAAGCTGGATGGAAAAAACTTCAGCGTCGTTCATCCCTGTGGGGGCATGAAATGTATTGAAATGTTCCACCTGTTTTATGGCTGTTGCTTTTCCTCTTTCAGGTTTGACATCTACAGGAAGGTGCCAAAAGACCTTACACAGCCAACCTACACAGGGGCCATTAGTAAGTAACTTCTTTTTGATGTCCTTGCATAGCCCTGATCTAAAATTAAAGATTGTTTGGCCTCTCTGTCTGCAGGGAACTTTTTAAAAGGGATATTAAGTATTGGAAAGGGTATCCTTTGTTGCTGAGACAGCTTGTTCTGCCCATCAAACAGTGGCATGGCTTGTGTGAATTCAGAATTGTAGCATCACAGAATGGTTTGGGTTGGAAGGGACCCTAAAGAGCCTCCAGTCCCAACCAGCGATAGCGATCCACTCTCACTCCCATGTTTCAATACACAGACTTTGGCTGATACAAATCTCTTGCCTTGGGCCCCTTTTCCTTCCTTCCTGCTCCTGAGGGAGGCTGGAGGCTGAGTAATGCCATTTCTCACAATTATGTGCAGCGAGCTCGCTGGGCAGAGGGCTTGGTAAACATCGATCAGGCTGATCCTGCCAGGCCTGTAATTACCCTGCAAATGCAGCCTTCCTGTCCCACTGTACAGGGACTTCCTTTGATCAGGGAGCTGTGCTCCACTCAGCCATGCTGCTAGATGGGTCAGTAGTCTTGTATGTCATTGCTGACGTGAGTGATGTCACATCCCCTGGTGACAGCACGCAGGACTGAGTCAGTGCCAGTGAATCAGGACACAAAGGAAAGCCCTCTGTGAGCTGAAGAAACTCCTCGCTGTGAGCAGGGTCGAAGAACAGGTTGCCCAGGGTGGTGTGGAGTCTCTGTCCTTGGGGATGCTCAAAACAACCAGAGCTGGTCCTGAGCAACCTGCTCAGAGCAGGGGAGTGGGACGGGATGATCTCCAGAGAGGTCCCTGCCAGCCTCAACTATCCTGTGCTTCTGTGAAGATAACACATTTCCCTAAATATTTACTCTCTGAGTCCTTGTCCCCTGGGTTCTCCTGGCCACTGAATTATTTGCATCCCGACTCCCTTTTAGGTTTGCTGAAGTTGTGAACAAAGGGCTTGACTCAAACTGTTGGGGAATTCAGAGGCGGATGAGATTCAGTGTTTTGAAAGAACACTTTGAACTTGTGAGTGATCCTGCCTTCTCTTCTGTTTTGGAAACTAAGAGTTCCCACACTGTAACTGGGCTCCCTTTGAGAATTTGTCTTGTGAATCACCTGCAAAAGAGTATTTTAGGAGCAAAAAAAACCCATCAAAGGACATCCAGTTTAGGCTTTCTGATCTGCAGTAAACAGCTCAAGTGATAAGTCTGTTGTGGGAAGGCTTGAAGGTTGTGACTCTTACTTACAATTATTAGCTGTCTTACTTCTCTCTATTGTTATTTGCAGCTTCTCAGGCTTTGATTTTCTTCTCTAACTGGTTCTCCTTCTTTTTCTCAGAGTGTTTTTAGACAGGCTGATAGAAGCTTCTGAACCACACAGGCAGCCAACAAACTGGTGGCTTTGCCTGTGAGGATCTTGTGAGCAGCTTTCCTAATGGGCTTTTCTGTCTGACCAAACCTGTGGCTTGTAATTTGGAAGCCACTAATCTTAGGTGTTGTAGGAGGCCGTGGATGAGACCAGCCCATTGCCAGGCCAGTTGGAAGCCTGGGAAGGTTGCATGAGTTGGTGATAAAATGCTTTAGGGAAGTCAGCTTGTGTTAACATTGGGGGCTTGAGTGTAGGGGACGGTTCTGCCTCTCAAAAAATGATTTAGGGTTTAGTAATTATGTGAAATTAATATGACTGCAACTTTATTTTGGCTTTCTTTAAGTCCTCCAAGCTTTACAGAGCAGATATAAAATAGCCCATAATATCCAGCTATTAATTGAGGCCTTTTCCATATGATTTCTGCTGAAACCTCAGTTCAGTATCGCTTCTGGTGCTGAAGGCTTTCAGGAATAGGAATGGACTTACTGCAGGATTTCAGCAGTGGCTTTTGGATTGTAAAAAGGTCTATTTTCAAAAAAGGGTGGAGGTTTATTAGGGAAGAAGGCACAGAGCAGATTACAGAAGAAAAGAGATGGAGAAGAGCAGATCTCCTCCTGTCACCAGGGCGTAAGGAGCCTGGGCTGAACGGGCCAAGGCTTTTAGGGAAGAAGCAGCTAAGGGACAGTAATTGTTGGGGAATTTTGGTGGAGAAAAGCAGGTGATCTCAAACATGAGCAAGTTCAGAAAACAACTGGAGGGTTATCGAGGCTTTATTAAGTATGGATTTCTAATTCCCAAATTTGCAGTGTACGCTGCATACAAGATACTTCAGGTCTGTGTGGCACCCACTCAGCTACAAACGATTTTCTTAGGAATAAAGGAACCAAGAACAATCCACTGCTGTTTCCTTGAAGTGAGGTTTGTCCAGAACAACACACCCACTGCTGTGGACTTCTTGGGAAGTGTGTAGAAGTTACTCATTCCTTTTCCTCCATAACAGTCCCTTCTTGAGGCAGCACCCCATGCCCTCACCCAGTTGTGCTGTTGTCCCTCTTCCACCGGTTTTTGCAGGTCTTCCCACCCTGTGTAGCGTGTCTGTGGTGCCAGTGGGACAGACGTGGTGACAACCTGGCCATGTTTGGGTACAGAGGCAGCAGCAGCAGCACTCCTGGCTGGCTGACAGCTGGCATCTGGCTGGACAGGAGCACTGGGGCTCTGGAGAGGAGCCTGCAGCCCAGGCAGCTGCTGTCACGATCCTGCTGTCCAGCCATCGGTGTGGATGCATAGTTTGCACGCACATGTTGTATGCACACACGGAAACGTTATCCAGAAATACTCGGTGCTGTTTTGGGGGCTGGAGTTTTAAATACACAGCAGGAAATATCGAAGTTATGATTCACACGGCGCCTGTAACAGGACCCATTCCTTGTGCTTCATAACAGTTTGCTCCACTGAATAATAAATACTATTAATTTTATGCCTTAATATAGACATGGCTCCACGTTCTCAGCCTGTGTGATGTGTTAAACACTTTGCCTTTCTCTCATTTCTTGTGGGGTGGGGAGGCAGAGCCAGGAATATACGTAGACGGGCTATGTAGTAGAAGGCATTTGTACAAAAAGGTTAGTGCAGGCATAAAAACCTTGGCAGAGTTTCCCATCCTTTCCCATCCAGATTAGCCAGCAGCAGTGTGTCTACACCAGCAACCTTTGATATATTGATCATGTTATCATATTAGAGCTTTTAAAAACCTGTCTCAGACGTTGTAGGAGCTCTGTGGGAACGTCGCCGTGCTCTTGCAGTTAAACGAAGCTTTATGCATGAATTGTTTGATTCTGTCTGATCCCAGCCTTTAATCTGCTTTTCCAAATATCATACACTTGTCAAATGTGGGTGGTAGGACTGCACATTTGCATGGAAGCAAGTAAAAGCCTTTGCTGTGAAAGAAGCAGCTGAAGCACCCCGTGCATAAATTCCTGCGCTGGGAACGTCGTCTGTGCCTGCAGCTCCACGCTGAGAGAGGAGCTCCTGTTCTGCATCTGAGGAAATGCTGCCTCTGGAGACAGAGTAATTGATAATGCTTTCACATGAGTCTCATGCCAAAAACTCCCCCTGCCCTGAAAATGTGTGTGTATAGGAAGAGTTTAACAGTGCAAGTGTCCAGTGTCCTCTTTCCCAGAGTGTCCAGCAGCAGATGCCTGAGGAAGAGCAGGAGGGGGCAGGTTAAACACTTCACCAGGCTTTGCTCAATTGGCTTCTGAGCTTCCTAAGATGGAGTTGGTTCCTCTGGGTTTCGTATTCCTCAGTGGACTTCTTCCTCAGGGCATGTACTATTCCTTTTCGTAATCTGATTTTATTTCTTAAACATCCTCAGCATCCGTAGTTAAGAAACTTCAGGATTTATTTAAGCATTGCGTAAAGGAAAACCTTCTCTTGTGTTTAACCTCTCCTTTCCCTGTTGTTCCCGTGCTGGAAGAGACAGTGAGTGGTTGTTCCCCACTGATCTCCTTCAGGCTGCTCATGATTTCATGCCCCCCTCTCACGTTCACCCTCAGTAATCTCTTTTACAGCTTCAAAACTGCCTCTGTGGTTTGAAGACTGGGAAAAGCATTGAGGAGCTTTGAAAGTCAGTCCCTGCCAGGCACTTCAGGGCATTCTTGCAGGGTTTTTTAGATATAGGTTAGTGGAATTTTACTGTGCTGTATTTGGTAAGTATCGTCACGAACCTTCACTGAATTGAAAAGAGCTGAATTAAAGATGGACTTGAGGGAGCAAGTACTGGAGAAGAAGATATTTTGATGATATAAGTGGCAGCGAAGAAAGTTTCAAAATTCAAAGAGAGAGAAAGCTCTGGGAGAGAATTTAGTTAAGAGAGTTAGTAGTACCAGGCTTTCCTAGAAGTGCTGGAGAGCAGAGAGGTCTGGCTGATGCTGTGGAAAGCCTTTATGGGATTATAACAAGCAGCAAGGAGTATGGGAAGCAATTAAGGAAAAAAGCCCTGTCTCTGTCAAACACTGTCCCCTGCAGCTGGCAGAGATCAGAGATCTCGTGTCTCTCTGTCAGTGATCAACAGTGCAAAAACTGGATCTGCTCATCTCCTGCCTTGGGTTCTTTTTCTGGGCTCTTACGTAGGTGTGGATGTTCTCACAAGAATTTGCTGCTGTGCTTTTAAGCAAACCTTTCTCCTCCCCAGCCCATGGTGCCCCGTGCCAGGGGCTCAGCTGGGTCACAGCCCTGGTGACCTTCTGTGTGCTGACAGCCAAGGCTTGGGAGCAACTGTGTGGCCATCTGAGGTTTCTCTGTAGGAATTAATATCCCTTCTTGCTTCCTGTTTTCCTACTGGTTTTCAGGGGTTTTTTTCTCTCTTTCCTCATCCTAGCTAATGGATTTTTTGGCATCTCTGTTAATCCCTTGCACTTTAGAGAGGGTCAGTAAATGAATCCACAGTTGAAATTATTCTGATGAGGAAGGGGAAGCAACGCATTTCTCTTTCCTCAGAACTGGAAGAATGAGGCACAGGGCTTTAGGTCACTCGAGGGTCTGGCTCAGTACTTGCCCTCAGCACCTCTTGCCTTCCCGTGCCTCTCATTCTCTACCAAGGGAGTTTGGACCGGGGCAGTTGTGTGATAAAATTGTTCCCAGCCTGTTGTTGCTTGAGCTTCCCGAAATAATGGGCAGTTGGGGCTGTACAGGTCATGTGGAATAAAGTTGAGGAACAGGGCTTTTTTTTCAAATGTATTTCTCAACCCTAATTTGTGGCTCTGGTAAAGTGGTCATTTCACAGAGGGCTGTGCTGGGATCGAGGGGTTGTGCTGGGGTTGTGCTCTGGCTGTCACAGCCCTGGAAGAGCCTGTCAGTTCCTGCTTTACCCTTCTGTGAGTGATTCACGGTGAATTTGGGTATTGTATTTAATACAGAGACACTCTGCAGCTCTGTCTCCTTGAGCTGGCACATCCTTGTCTGCTCCAATCATCCCTGTTCCTTAGGATTTACAGCTGTGCTTCCTTCCAGCCCCTCCTGTGTGGGTGACTCTGTCACTGCTGCTCGGATGTCCCTGGTCAATGGTTTGAATAATTTCCTGGTGAAGAATAAACAGTAACATTCCAGTTTCTTTGGGTTCCCTCCTTGCAGCTCCAGGTTGGAATTCTTAGGAAAGACATGGGATTTGTTGTCTGGGTACTTCACAATTCCATCAGTGGGGATTTTCCCTCTCTGCAGAGTCAATATGTCAGCAAATGGAGAAATTAGAGCAGTCAGGCACTGGCTGCACTAGTCCAGTATTGCCATGTCTCTGCTGTCCCAGCTCTAGGAGTGCAGCCTGTGAGGTGACTTACACAGAGCTTTGGGACTTGACAGAGAACCAAAATGTGTCCTCATCCCCAAAACACCGTGTTAGGGGACTGTGTGCTGTCAAAGCAAGGAGGTGCTGGTTCTTTCTGCCTTCTGGAGGTTTTAATAGTCGTTAAATTGGGAGCCAAGGCTCCAAAGAAGTCGTGTTGTCAAGCAGCTCTGTCAAGAAGAGGCAGTGCTGGCAGACCAGCATTGTGTGCTGAAGATGGAGAATGCAGGAGCTGTGGGGAGATGAAAATCATGATAGAAAAAGTGGCCCAAAAATGGAAGATACCCCTCAGGATGTTTGGCTATTGGCATGGCATTAAAGTCACTGCTCTGGTGGGCTCCTCTGGGTCATGGACTCTGAAGATTGTTAATTCTCAAGTGTGTATGGGGGGTATGGCTGTGTGAAAACAGTTTTTGTCTTTGTTAGACATACAAAAGTAACCTTTTCCTCTCCTTACCTCTGTTCCAGTCTCTGTCTGCTGCTGTCTCTTCATATTGTTTCTCTTCCTGTCTGAGCTCACCGGATTCATAGCCACTGAAATGTAAGTAAAAGTCATGTTTTCCCTTGTTTGTGTGGATGTGAATCTTCACAGCTTTACTGTTATCTGAGAGAAATATTCCTGTAATTTCACTAGGTCACTTAGTTGCCTAATGGGTTTGGGATTCCTTTAGGTTGAGTCCAAATTCTCAGACATCCATTCAGCTTTTTAATTTGCTAAAATTAATAGGTAAACTTGGTTCTGAACTATTTTTGATAGAGGAAGCTGTTCCAGACCTCCTTGATCCTTTATTACCTTCATGCTGGATTGCATAATTAGCAGCATGGAAAAATGGATTGCATAAAATAAGAATTATTAGTTTAATATCAATAATTGCTTTTTTTTAATAATGTCAGAGTTGGATCTCTGATTCATGCAGGCAGCTTTATTAATGTGTGAATTTTTTCTCCTTCTGTGGAGCCTTACTAGGAAACCTTGTTCACAGGTTTTGTGCCTGAGGACAAGTTGCCCCAGGTGGTGACAGCTTTGAGAAAAATGGGAATAATTTCTACTTTTAAAAATTGCTCACTGAACAAGCATGAAGCACTTGTTAACACTGAGTTAATCAGACTTTTATTTTTTCCCCTGTTCTCATGTTCTTCCTGCCTCAAAGTAAACTTTCAGTAACCATTAACACATGTACCTTTGTTTTGGGCTCTAGGAAACGTTCTCCATCACCCTGCTGATGTGGCAGTGAGCTCACTGAGTGTGAGGCACAGTTCCTGGATAGCTGGGAAGGGTGGAACTTCTGTCAGGCTCACATGATGGTCCTGAGAGCAGCAGATGTCAGAGCTGAGCAAAAAGGCTCTGAAACCTTGGGCTCCTGAGCCATGATCAGATTGACCATTCTGATAACCAGGAGGCTCTCTCATTGTTTCTGTGCAGCTCTGTCTTGGGTCAAGAATATAATTTCAGGAATAATGTGAACATTGACTAATGTTTAACTGGAGGCAGGAGTGTAATCAAGCTCGAGATCATTTTTTGTGCCTGTTGCACGTTTGCTTCAGAGATGGTATCTCAGATTTCTTGCTTGCTCACTGTTTCTTTGAGTTCAGTTCCGTGTGTTTGCTTGTGAAATCCGGGGTCACCTTATCAAGCACTTCACAGAGCTGAGTTTCCTTGGGTTTCTTGTTTTAAAAACCAGATTGCTTCAAATAAAGCTGTGCTTTTTCTTGCTCTCCTCTTAGATCTCATTCTCTTGCCTGGTTTTCTTTTTCTTTCAGTTAATGCTTTACAGGAGGAATTAGTAATACTTACCTAGTTTTGATCCAGTTATTTGAGTGCACACGCAGTGGCAGTTTCTTGACTAGAAATTCCTTTTTGAGCAGCACAATTGCATAATTCTCTGAGGCCTCTTCTTGCTTTTTCCTTAAGAAGATGATGCATTTTCCACAAAAATATTGGGAAGTGCTGTAAGCATGCTCAGCTGGCAAGTTCCTCATTAAAACCTCGGAGGGATGGTAAGTGCCTTTCCCAGCAGGAACTGCGTGGGGAGGAGGTGTTTGCAGGCAATAAAGCAGTAAAATTTTAGAGAGGATGTCATGCAAGAGTCTGGGACAAATGACTGCAGGAACCTGATTCGTCATGGACTGTCCAACACAAAAGCTCACACAAAAGAGGAGGAAAACCTCCTTCTGATGAGTTACAAGTCATCAGACTCTTGCTGGGAACGTTCACCCCCAGCACTTGTGAAAAGGCTCTCCCAGAACAGCGGAAATACTTCAGAAAGTCACTTCAAGTCCTTCCCAGTTCAGCCACTTCGAAAGCAGGAGTAAACTTTTCTTTTTCCGTTTCTTACTCATTGGTTTCTCTTCTGAGAAACCCAGCACAAGTTGTGAGCCTCTTGTGGTTCCCTTTCAGTCAGGTGTTACTGGCAGTGTGTTGTGAGGCAGCAGAGCCTCATCACTGGGAATAAGAATTGGGACCTCTGCGTGGTCTGGAACTTGTGAGAGCTCTGTGCCACCATTTAAACTGGCCAATAACAAATAACAGGGGAAATACTGTCTCAAAAAGGTTTTTGAGCCTTGTTTGCCCATGATCCAAATACTTACAAGGATATGGAAGATTCCTTATGTGCAAACTGTTCAGTTCTCATCAACTTTCATTGCAAGCTTCGAGGTTTTTTTGTATTAAGAGTCTCCTACAACAGATATCTCACCCAGATTGAAGTTTCCCAATGCCAGCCAGGACCTGAATGATTAACAGATGTGCAGTTACATGGGATGAACTTTCCTGCTTTGCCACTGCCAGCTGTGCTGTGAGACTGCATCACTCTTTATCCTCTGGTGTCGTATTTCCCTTAAAGCCCTTGACAGAGCCAGGTTGGGTGGGGAGAGCTGCACAGTTTTGATGGCAGGGTGGAATGGAGAGCTCTTGGCCTGGTGTTTTACATCAGAGACATGACAGGTTCTCTGCTGAGCACTCCTGCTTCCCTCAGAGCCCTGTTACAGCGAGCAATTGTGTGTGGGGTGTGTGCAGGGACAGCTCCTTCAGGGCAGCCTCAGCAGTGGTGCCCACAGGATTCACTGTCTCACTCTCACCACCGAGAGGTTCCCTCGGTAGCTGCATTTGCAGCAAGAGGTTGGTGTGGTTTGTTGAGCTCGTGCTGCAACATGAGAAAAGAAGGTCTGCTCTGCACCACGCTAACCCCAAATACTCGCTGGCTTCTGCCCACTGCTGGGCTTTCTTCCACATTCACATGAAGGCAGCAGCCTCAGTGCCTGGTATTACTCGAAATCACAGTTTGGCTGCTCTTGCCCAACTTCAAAGCTGTTTTTCCTTGACCAGCCCATTGTCGTAGCATTTACAGTCTCAGCTGCTGAAGACTTGTCTGGGTGGCAGAAAGCCAAGAAATTACACCCTCATCTCGAGGATCACAGTCATAGCCCTAAACCCAAACATTACCTGTGTGGGGAGGACAGCAGCTGTGTCATAACTCGTGTGGGCATTTCTAATGAGCACCGAGGCTGTGTCTGTGCACGGGAGCTGACTTCAGTTAGGAAGTCAAACCAAGACACTGCAGGAAGCACATGGAAGAGGTAACACACTCTAAAGGCACGTCCTATTCTGCTGCTGACGGGTTTCCTGGGGAGACCAGCCCTGAGGAGGGTAGAAAACTCCCAAGTTGCTCATCTTCCAGATTTGTTGTGTGACCCTCACAGGCCTCTGAGCAGCCATGAAGGAAATCCAAGCTTGGCACTTAGGTGGGGCTGCATCCTTCCCAGGAAAAGCACAGTGAAGGGCTGGTGAGGGAAGAGGGTTTTTTTCTTTTCTCAGTCACAACCCATCATTGCCATTAAGGGGAGCGCGAGTTTAACTCTGGAAGTCAACAATGTGCTTGTTCTTTAGGGTTTTTTTTTGTCCAGACTGAGAGTGACTGAAGACTTAGTACAAACTTCAGGCATTGGAATGTCCCCACCCTTGGAGGTGTCCAAGGAACACCTGGAGGTGGCACTCAGGGCTCTGGACTGGGTGACAAGGTGGGGATGGGGCACAGGGTGGACTCGATGATATTGGAGGTCTTTTCCAACCTAAGTGATTCCATACCAAGAACCTTGATGAATCTCCTCAGTTCTGTAAAAGATAAAGAGGTCTCTGCTCCACATTTGAACCTCTGAAAGTTGAACAGCATTGAACACTCTTGTCCCACTGAGCAGATGACTCAAATGGCTGAAGAAATGAAGCTGAAGGGTTAAATGTGTCTGGTTTTTCCTGGGCAAGATCAATAGCTGATTGAGCTGAGAGTAGTCTGAGGGCTAGAAATGGCTTGTCCTGCCTTTAGCAGCCTCCTCCTTCCTCTGCTTCTGTGTTGCAAATCAGAAGCATAGAAATCACCCATCTCTTTTCTAATTAACTCAGATCAGCGCTAGACGTTAATAGCTGGCAAGATGATAATCTCGCAGTTTTATCACTGTAATTAGGTCATGAATTATGTCCTGTAAGATCAATAATAGTTTTCCAAGTATTCCATCATTAAGGATTAAAGATGTAATTAACTAATCTAGTCTGCCTTGCATTGGCAGCCAGGGGAAGGGGTAGGAGGGTATGAATGTGGTGCTTGTGGTATGAATGTTGCTGCTCAACACTAATTCATGTGCCACAGCACACTGTAGGGAGCAACAGGCTGTTCTGGAGGTCTTTTTCTTTTTCTTTCTTTCTTTCTTTTTTTTTTTTTTAATGTAGTAACAGACAAAAACCTATCTGAAGTGACAAGTTTGCTAATTGGAAAGCTGTGCCCCCCTGCAAGGCAGTTAATTACTTAAGCAATCAATGACTGCCTTTGCATGAAAGCATAAATCATGAATCATAGAATATCCTGAGCTGGAAGGGACCCACTAGAATGATCAAAGCCCAATTCCTGGCCTGAAACAGGACAGGCCCAAGAAGGTTGTCAGGATTGTGGGAGGAAGCAAAACTCCAGGAGTTTCAGGGACCAGCATTCCTTGTCCACACTGGATTCATTTGCATGCCCAGGAGTGATCCTGCAGAGCAGCAGAATTGTCACCAAACCTGTCTTCAGAGGCTTTTTGTCCCATAGCTCTCCAGAGTGTGTGGGATGTGTGTTGTGGCTCTCAGCCCATGACAATGGTACAACCAGCAGAGTGGGATGCTGCTGCTGCATCAGGGGTTTCTTCTGCTGCAAACCATAATCCAGGAGCACAAGCCAGCAGATGCCACAATTCCTGTGTCCTCACACTAAGCTGGAGATGCACCTCCAACCCTACTGGCTCATCCAGTTGAGGCAGATGAAATGCTGGAGCAAACCAGCCCAGCACTGGCAGCACAGCCTCGTAGGCAAAGGGGAATGGGAGTTGTAATCCTGCTCCTACCACGGACTGACCTTGAGACAGACACTTTTCTGCAGAAGGATGTAATCCTTAGCAGCCCTGTGAGAGGTAGGCAGGTAAGAAGCTTAATTAATGTTTGCGTAGCGACGTGGAGATTACCTAATGCGAGGTGTTAGGCGCTGCTGCGGGGTTGCTGTGCCCTGTGTGGGCTTGCAGGAAGCGGAAGGTCGTGTCATGATGTCATTTGCAATTCCTGACTCAAGTCTACATTGACGTCTTCCAAACCCTTCTCGTCTTCCTGTCTCCTGGAGAGCTGTAATTCCTTCCTTTGTAGGGCAGCGTGTTTGCTGTGCTTCACAGCTGATCTGGGACAAGGACCTTCACAGTGAAGAGCTGATTGAGATGCAGGAGATGACAGATACCGGAGCAGCAGACACATGCGCAGTTCGTGACACAGTAGAGAGAGTTTGCTGACCTGCTTGTTGTTTCTTCACACAAATTGAAAAGAAGATGTGTCTGATGCTGGGGCTTCTCTGGTCTGGCACCGCTGAAAATGTGGTAGTGCAGGAATCTTGGCTTGGGAGGGTTGTGTTTCTGGAATGTGGGTGATGAGAGCTGAAAGGGCGAGTGGAGCCAAGAGAGCTCACCTGAGAAAGCCTTCTGAGAAGCTTTGGGTTTCCTCAAGCAAGAATAACTATGTTCCCTCTTAGGCCTGGGGTCCTGGAGATCAGAGGGTGCCTCCTGGGAGCTGGAGGACAAGGTAAAATGCAGCTTTCTGGAGTCAGTGGCTGTGTTTTCTCGATGGCTGATGACTGGGGAGGAGGCTGCCTGGCTGTTTGCTGTGAAAGGGGAGAAAAAAGGCTGAAACTTGAAGCAGAGACTTAGGACAAGGAGGACAGAAGACAAGGCAGGTGTCTTCAGAGAGCACCCATGCAGTGTGTGAAGCTCTGGAAGGTGGATGCAGTGCCCACTTCAGCTGTTGAGTGCTGAAGTTAGTGGCCAGGGCTGTAGGATGGAAATAAGTTACTGGGGAAGTTTTGTTTCTGGGGAAACGAAGCTGTTGTGTCATAAATCTGAGACCTAAAGCACAGGGAACAGGTCTGACTTTCTTTGGATAAAATCCTGCAGCCGTGCCGTGCCCTCTGGCTGCTGTGGCCCCCCGTCCCTCGCTCTCACGTGCCATTGGCATGATCTGGCCAAAGGGTCCCTCCAGCTTTTTGCGTGGAACGCTGGAAGTTTGTGAGCAAACGGGAGAAGCAGCCCAGCAGCATCATTCAGGAATGTGAAATATTTCCAAGTGGCTCTTTCTAGAAGTGAAGCAGATTCCTGATGTGTGGATCACGAAGAAACTGCCCTCCCGTTCCTTGGGTCAGTGGTGGGAGGCTCTGATGTCCAGCTCTCACCTGTCATGTTGCCTTCATTGTACTACCAGAGCTCTGCACCCTCACCCCGCTTTACTGTGCTGCTTTTATTCAAATATTCCTTAGCAGCAGCCAGGAAAACACCAACTCATAAATGTTTGGGGTGTTTGGAGAAGGTACACCCCACCTTTGGAGTCACAATGTGACCAATATCGCTGCCTCTTTCTGCCTGGCCTCAGGTTTTATTTGCCTTGTGACCATCCCAGATTTACTGTTAAAGCATTGTTACTCCTGGGACACTTCATTTTTCAGGAGGGACAGCTATAAATTAGAGCCAACTTCTTTTCTTCCACCAGAGACATTACTTCTCCAGGGAGAGTGGCTAGAGGGGGTAAATAGTGCTTTTCCTGGCATCCCAGGGTAGTCTGATTAAATGGTAGGAAGGCTGTGTGCAATTTGGCTTCGTGGCCCTGGGGAGGAGGATAGCAAGGGACACGTGAGTGCCAGCCCTCTGCCATCCACACCTGGGTGCCAGTGGTTCACTGGAAGTAGTAGCCTTGACCCTGGAAGCTTGCATTACCTGTGAGGTTCCCAGAATTCCAATACTCCAGGTATTTGAGGAGAGAAATGCCCAGTTTGTTGAAAGCAACATTTCTTGTGAGGTTTGCCCCAACAAGTGCAGCCTGTGATGTGCTGTCGTCGTGCCCTCGGTTCCCCATAGTGAGAGGGAACATCAGTGACACACAAAGGATGCACTTTGGAGCTGGGTTTGTCAGTTTGGGCCCTCAGCAAGAGCTGATGCTGCCATGAGGAGGCAGTGGCTGGAGCTGGGAGGGAGAAGCAGGATCCAGCTGGATGGGCGCTCCATAGAAGGTGACGCTGCGGGTTGAAATGAAGGGAAGGAAAGGAAGGATTGATTGTCACGAGCTGTCAGATGTCTGTGGAGTGATCGATTGGGTTGTGAAATTTGGAACTTGAGCAGGAGAGGGGCAGGGGGCTACTAGGTAAAGAGGAGGAGGAGGAAGTGGCCGTGAGCCTTGCCCAGGGGACAGGTTGGGGACCATTGGTCCAGTGACCGGACTGCGGGGCAGGAAATCAGTTTCCTTTATCTGCAGCTAATGGGCTGTGTGACCTGGACAAGCTGCCCTACTTCTCTGTGCCTCAGTGATCCAGCCAGCAACCAGGTGACCTCAGCACTTGCTTTCCCATGTCAGAGCTTCCACGGGCTCCCTGTGCACAGTTCATCCTCTGATTTCTGCCAGCAGCCTCCCCTCACTCGCTCACCACTGAAAGGCTCCCGCGCCTCCGCTGCCGGAGCCGCACCATTTCTGACAGGTTTGGGGTTAGAGGTCAGCAAATACAAACACTGACCTTGCTAGGGCTTTTCTCCAGAGAGCTGGGATGTTCAGCTGAGCTGCTGGACCTGACTCTGCCCTGCCAGCCCTGCTGTGAGCGCTCCTTTAGCCAGGAACGCCGCGGTGCCCGCGGCACTGGCTGGGCATGGCCCACGTCTCGGCTGGCACAGCGCTGGGAAGGAGCCAGGGGTTATGAAATGGGCTGGCTGGCAACTGGGAAATGGATGGGAGCATGGGGGAGCACTGAGAGGTGCGTTGCTCTGAGGGATTAATGCCTGTCCTGGCTGGAGCTGCTCCTCCCGGCCCTATTTGGACATATGACTTAATCCAATCACTGCCCAATCTGTCAGTAATGAACACGTAGAGGAGAGGATGCATTCCACCCGGCAGGAGAGGGCTCAGCCAAAAAGCTGCTAACTAGGTCACTGATGAGCAATCTTTCCCCTCCCTCTGTGTCATTTTTATTAATCACTTGAAAAATAGGTTGAGTAATGATTGCAAGCAACTTGTCAAGCCAATTAAAAACAGAGAAAGGTAGGGCTGTGAAGCCGAAGACAAATGCTGTGCTGGTTTTAAATGAGTGTCTGTAAACCCCGCTGACCTGTGAGTAATTGCCTCCGAAAAAACTGACAGCGTGTGTGTTTCTCAGTGTGAAGGTTTGTTTCTTCTGAATCCACGGGGCAAACAGTTCATTGTGGCCCAGAGAGGTATCACCAGAGCAAAATCACTTTGAATCTCTCTCGTAGCTGCCTTAGTCTGGTTTGACTATTAGCGTGTGGGCTTTCCAGTGGGGCTTGACAAAGAGTTTTGTGCAGTTTGACTGTAAAATAAAAATGCTGCAGAGCACTTAATAGTTTTATTTTATATAATTTGCCTGAATCTGAGTTTCCATAGCTTTACATTCTGTCCCACTGGAAGATAAATTGTCAAATCTTCTTATTTGTTGAACAGGGAAAAGAGTTGCTAGGTAATCTCAGCATCATCCCAGTTCAATGGGGTGAGTTTCCCCAGGGTGGGTTCTCCAGGACCATTCAGCAAATTCAGCACTGGAGGTTTTTTTTGTTTATTTTTTTCCGTGTCGGATGGATTGGATGTGCCAACAATAAATATTTATACTCTTGTGTTCCTGTGCCTCTCTATCTGTGTTTTGTCTCCTGTGAAATGCGTGCCAGCACTGTGGGTGCTATGAGACAACATTACTCTTTGGGAGACTGGTGTCGAGTGTGTGAGATCCTGCTGTGAGGTCCAGGATGTTTCTTCCCATCTGTTCCTGGCTCAAATCCTCTTCTCCTCAATTTTAGTCACTGCTTTTGGTTACCATTCATAGATTGAAGTGTGATATTAAGGAGAAGGATACAAATATGCTGTGCTGCCTTGTTTCTCTTGCTGCTGCTCTGTCAGCTGGGTGGCAATAACAAAAGGCAATTAGTGACACAAATAAGCTTTCCTGGGGGGTAGTGGAGAGCAGCCTTTCTCTAGAACTATTTATGGAACAAATGGAAAAGCACATGCTTCCCTCCTTCCTAAAAGGAGTAGCAGCCCAGGGGAGGGGAGGGTCAGCTCAATAACCTGCCACCTCTTCAGCATTAGGGTCTTGTTTTGTTGCACCTCTGAAAACTCAGGGTAGAGAAGGGTGCAGGAAGCATAGAGCAGAAGTTTTGTTTTCTGCTGGTGCAGAAGTTGTTTAAAGCCTCCTGCACTTGCCAAGCAAGAAGTCAAATTAAGCCGTGATTTGCCGCCATTCCATCCTGGAGAGCTTCCCCTGCTCTCTGTAACTCTGTTGTAGCCATCACACAGTCAAACCCCCTCTTTCCAGTCTCCTTTTCCTTTTCCCCAGGGAAGCTGTTGGGTTTTCCCTGTGGAAAGCTGCCCTGTGCCTGAACCCACCTGTGTTTTCTGCCCTCCAGAGTTAATGAGCTCTACGTGGATGACCCAGACAAAGACAGCGGAGGTAAAATAGAAGTGAACCTGAACATCAGTTTGCCAAACCTGCACTGTGAATGTGAGTACCCCTTTCACTTAGCAGCTTTTCTTTGTGTTCTAGGTCAGACTTGAAATGGGCCCAGACTGGTACAGTGGCCCTTCTTCTGTAACAGGATGGAAATCAAGTAGCTGCAGCCTCTGCCAATATCCCACTGCTTTCTGTTCCAGGCCAGGACACCTGTTTTCTTGGACCATGTGTTAGTGGCTGATCTCCCTCACTGGCTTCTTTCTAAATCTCATTTCCTTTTTTTTTTTTTATTTTATAGCAACCTTTTTGTGTCTGGGAGCAAGAAACCTCCCGAGTTCCATTTGGAACTCCAAATGCACCAGCTGGTTGTTGGCTCTTCTCAAGTCACCTGCCTTGTCTGCCTGAAGATTTTCTGTTTGTGTGATTTGATTTGTGTCAAATAGACATCATGAAAAGTTTGGTTATAAAGTTTTTTTCTGATACAACAATATTTGATGAAGGACAGTTTAATCAAATGTCAGGAAAAAAGATGTTTTGGATTTTTTCCAAGTGAAAGCAATGCATGCTTTTCCTATGCAACCTTCCTGTTACTTTATTTGTTTTGATTTTTTTTTTTTTTTTTTTGCCTTCTCCCTCCCACCCCTGCAGTGGTTGGACTGGACATCCAGGATGAAATGGGAAGGCACGAAGTGGGTCACATTGACAACTCGATGAAGATCCCTCTCAATAACGGGGATGGCTGCAGGTTCGAGGGCCATTTCAGCATCAACAAGGTGAGTGGCAGTGGCAGTGGGTGAGGCTGTGCTGGCTGGGGAAATGCTGGCAGGAGCCATTTGGAAAAAGGAAAATGTGAAAATCTCAGTGTCTGTCCTGCAGTGTGTGTGTTCGTGTCCCTGATCAGACAGAAAGTTAAGTCAGTGTGGGGAGAGGAGGCTGCATGGGCAGCCCCACAGGGAGTGTGTTAGATCAGGGGTTTTCTTCAGTCTCCAAAGCAGGTCCTGGAGACAGGACTGCTGAACAGAGAGAGCAGCTCTGTGCAGTGGCCTGTGCTGCCTTTCAGCACAGCAGCCCCGTGTTCAGGGGATGTGTGAAAACCCTACAGATGCCAAAGGGCTTCTGTGTTTACTCCTCACGACTTCTGCACCTCCAAAATGTGACTCACTGTGGAGAGGTCTTTGGCAATGGCTGCATCCCAGCTGTCCTTTGTTCTGAGAGCTGCAGAATGACAGGAATGTTCCCTACTGGAGGGTGCCAGCAGCTCTGTGCTGGGATGTTTGGAATACAGCACTCCACGCATGCTTCGTGGGGATGCTCCGCTTCTGGCTCAAGGAATGAAAATCCAGGCCTGGAGGAGGCTCCTCTTTGGGATGGGTGTGTTCAAGATTGAATAATCTTGCTATGTAATGCTGGAGATGACTTGCTGGGGTGGGGGAGGCAGTGGTGGGACCCACTGATGTCCTTAGAAGGGCACACCCTTTATTCACTCCTCTTCATGTACCACAGGCTACACAATCCTGCTTCCTTCTTTTCCTCCCAGGTCACGTTAAAGCACATCTGAAAATAACAGACAGAACCTTGTACTGATTCTGTGGCATGGAAAGGGTTAGGGATTTAAAAAGAGGACTTTCTCGTCACGTCCAAGCCACCAAGATCTCTGGCAGCTGATAGTCCACAGAACTGGGAAAGGGCTTCTGGAAAGGGAGTTCTTGTTCAGACAATTCCCAGAGCTTAGAGCTGAGATACCTGGGGTTTGTCTGCGAGGTGTGGTGTGTCCTGCTCACCAAAACAGCTCCAAAAAGGGGTGCAGAACGTGGCCGTGAGGAGCTTCTCCACTGCTGATTTGTGTCTCGTTTGGTGGCTGGGACAGCTGTCACAGGCAGGGGAGCTGACCCAGGACTTGTGGCTCTGGAAACCTGAACCTCTTGTGTGTGAGCTGGAAGTGTGCAGTCCCTTGGCAGGAATTGGACAGTCTGTCTGAGCTGGGAGCTGGAGTGTGACTTGGCCAGGCTTGGAAACCTGACCAAGGCTTGCACTTGGGTGTTGCTGTCGCAGCTGCCGAGGGAGGACAAGGTGACAGTGAGATGATCGTGTGCGCCGCTTGCTGCAGGGCCTGATGCCCTGTTTGCCGAGCTTGTTTATGACACAGCTTGTGTCCACACCTGAAAGTGTTCCCAGGAGTGCACTGCTGTTCCTCAAGTCATTAAATCAGCTTTCCTGAAAGCACATGGAGTGGGCATGTGGCCTTCCGTGGCCCTGCTGGTGAGGTGTCTCTGCAGAGAGCACGCTGGGCAGCGGTTGTATAACCACCCTCCCACTCCTGCCTTGGGCTGTGCCAGATTGCTCCTCAGTGTTGCTTCATTTCACAACCTTTTCTCAATAGGAAAATATTCTTGCACCCTCCATGACAGTGATTGAGCTGTATCTGCTGAAAGATGTCAGGGCTAGTGACCTGAAAAGTGTGTGCGTGCAGAGTGGTGCCATCAGAGTGACACCAGGGCTCATTTTCTGTCTTGGAACTGAGCCCTGAGGTGAAACTTGTGTTTTTCAGAACTTTGTATTTCCCTCCATTAAAAAAATTAAAAGGAAAGGCTCCTGCTGGCTGCTGCCAGGTGGAGAAGGGGAAGATCTAGGTTAGTCTGTATGGGATGCTCACTTGGGTTTGGTGGTGGTTTTTCTCTTTATATACAACTCATCCTTGCACACAATCTCCAAGGTAAAGTTTGGTACTACAAGAAGAAGAACATATCCACATCTTCCTGGGCTGCTCTGCAGCAGTGGGCCCGTTTGCAAATGCGAGATGTGGGAGTGAGACATTGAGCAAGAGAGACGGGAATTTTATTTTAGTAGGGATGAAAGACATAGCCTTAAGTGCTGGGAATCCCTGGAGCTGGGAGTGATCCACTCATCAACTCCTGGTCAGGAGCATCAGCAGTGTCGGGGTGCCAGACTCCAGCGCTGCGGGACCTGAGTGCGGTGGTGTTGGTCAGGTGCAGGAGGGTATCCCAGAGCCTTCCTCTGGCTGGATGGAAGGATCCAGGTGTTCCCATGTCGCATCACAGAGCCTAGCAATGCCTTGAGGGATAAAATGTGAAATCCTGTCTTCCCTGTCTTGGCTAATTTTAGGTCCCTGGCAACTTCCACGTGTCGACGCACAGCGCGACGGCGCAGCCCCAGAACCCCGACATGACTCACGTCATCCACAAGCTCTCATTTGGGGACAAGTTACAGGTGAGTCCTGAAAATTCCCTGGCTGTAGGGGAATGCAGTGAGAGTGGTTTAATATTAGGCACTTTGGTTTTATGGCAGGGCTGTGTGTCCCTGCAACGTAAGCTCAGTCTGGAAGAGTTCACAGCTGCCACCACTTCGGGGAGGAGCAGTGTCCAGTCACAGAGCAGCTGTGGTGTTTTCTTCTGAAACTCAAAGGGCTTTTGGAAAACTCTGTGTCTGTCTTCCTGCATGGAGTAGAAGTGAGGATTTGTGGCTCAGCAAAATCTTGTTTTTAGTATGAAGACAGCAAACAAACCTTTCTGCCTTTGTGGAGGAGCAGTGATGCACTCAGGGGAGATGTGTGCTCACTACTGTGTTTACCACAGCACCAGTCAAGCTCTTTTTAATTCACTTCACTGTACCTGTGTAGCAGACACCTATTAGTCAAATTTGTTCTGTGAAACACAAGTCAGACTTAGCACTGCCAATTCCCTGCTGGGAAGAAGCTGAATGTGTGCACTTGCCCAGTGGATAGAGTTTCACCAGGTGTTGCAAGTTATGTAATATTACCTGATTTCTCAATGAGGACAGATTACAGCACTTCTCCAGCCTACTTCCAAGGAGCTGGCCTCGCAGGTGGGAGTTCCACATGTGCACACCCAGCTTGAGACTCACCCTAAACATTGCTTACCCATAGTCTCTCTGTAATCTTCTTTCCTCAGCACAGACGTCTCATTAGTCTGCTCCTTGTACACCCACTTCCAAAACCCTTTTTCATGCTAACAAGCCTAAGCGTTGCTTTGTAGTCTTCTGATTCTGCTCCGGGCTTCTTTTAGGAAATATCTTGTGTGGGAACGGGGAAATATTAGCATATAAATAAGCTTGGCTTAATGTCTGTAAAGCACACTGAGATTATGAAAAATATTAGGTAAGTGCTAATAGGGAGTTGTGCAGGCTGCGTGGGAAATGGGCGCTGTGAGGGAGCATTCCCATTGTTTTATCATGGAGTCCTGGAGTAAGGCAGCTGCAGCGTGAATCAGCATGAAGGAGGAGCCTGGACAGACAAGCAGCAAGTGTCTTCAGTGCTGGTGGTGAGAAACCTGTCTAGCAAACGTGGAGTTGGCTCCTGATTCGGACAAGTTCAGATGAGTATTGTCAGAGTTCAGAATAACTACTCATGGTCTGCGTGCACAAGGAGGGAGCACGCAGGTGCTGCTGCTCCTGCAGGCAAACTGCAGTTCAGCAGCACACATTAAAGAAGGATGTGTTCACCAAGCAGGTGCTACCACGACTCAGCAAGCAGTGAGAGCCAGCAAGTGTGGAGAGCTTTAAATCTGTCTGGAAGCACCTTTGAATATTTCAGGCTGTCTCCACCTGCTTTGATGTAATACATGCTTATATATTCCTTAAAAAGTGTGAGGAGCTTCTCATTCACTTGTGTCATGTGCTGGGAGTTTGTTCTTTGTAGGTTGTTACTGACTCTGCCACGATGATCCACTGAAGGACAGGCTGTGTTCTCCAGCAAAACCAGTCTCTTTGAAATAGAGATTTAAATGTCATCTGGCACTGAATGAGCTTTGAGTCTTCATCAGTACTGTGTGCACAATAGCAGCAGACTTTTTGTAGCTTTTTCCCTCATTTAGATGATATCATAATTGAAACCAGTGAGTTCCTGTGTGTCAGGTAACCCAGTTAGGAGAGAGATGTGGAAGTAGGAGATGATGCATTTTTAATCATAATTTCTACTGAGTGCTAGATTATGGTGTTGAATAATCTTGGTTTTAACCTTGTCAGGAGAGTCGTCTGCCCCTGACAGTGAAAATGTGTCGTCATCTGCTTTCTACATCTCTCTCTTCACTGCATTACCTGACATGCAGGAACTCATTAGTCTGAATTTCAGTCTCGTGTACACAAGGGAAAAATCTACTGAAATTTTGAAGTGGACCTTAGAGTCTCTGGCCCAGATATTCTGTGAGAGACACTTCATAGCTCAATCAAGAATGGAACATAACACTGTAGCCCCCTCCAGGGGCTTCTTTTTCTTCTTACACCTTTTCCAGTGAGTAAAGAATAAGCACAGCCTGCAGATGTAGTTTGGGAATGGTCGTGGTTGTGTGAAATCTCAGCAGAGCAAAAGGCCCTGCAGCAGGATCAGCTGTTGCTTTTGCTCTGCTCCTGTTCCCAGCACCTTCCAGCTGAACTTGCTGATGGTTTTGTCTCTCCAGAATTCCCATTCTGCTGAGCAAAACTGGTTCACTTGCTGTTTCCTCCATCATCCACTCTGTAGTGTTGGGACTAGGGAATTGTCCATTAGGATGAGACAGATGCATCCATGTGCTGCCACTTGTTGAGAGGGTCTGGGAAGGAGATGGCATTGCCCTGTTGGTGAGGTGAAACTGTCTCACCCATGACCAAATCCTCCTTCCAAACTCTTCTTCCCTGTTGTCTGACTTAAGGTCAGGAATTTCTAGGCTGTGGAGTTACTTGTCCTTTCTTTGTACCTTGTGAGCAGCACAACCTCTGACCTACAGCTCCTGCTGTGGGCTTTTCCCTGTCTGGAAAGTCTTCCCTGTCTGGGGAGCTCACACATGGATTATTCTGTTGGTGGAGATCAGACTCCAGGTCACAGCATTTGCAAGGGATGGAAATCCTGTTATTCTGGGCAAACAGATACTCACAGGCCTGGGATCAGCTGCAGGAAAAGCTGAAGGGATGGTGGTATTGGGATGTGCCCTTCTCATCTCCAAGGCTGATGAGCTGTACAAACCCAGCTGCTCTGACATGAGCCACCTTGAGAGGAGAACTCCTGAGTTTTAAGCCCAGTGTGACTCCCAGTTATTTCCCTTTCAGCCTGATAAATTAATTTCACAGTTAACTCTGCAAAGCTCTTAGGAAATAGCTCACGGTGAAAATTTCACAACTGGCCTCTTCCAACTGCAATTCCTCTAGCTTTGGAGTGGTTTTGGAGTTTCATCTTGTAAGATGTTGTGAAATCAGCTTTTTCACTTGGAACCAACCACTGTGATGATGGTCACTGAAAGATATTTGGGGTCATCTTCTACTGGGTTGAGGCTTTGTTTTTTGGAAAGGTTGAATCAGGCTGATCCCCTGGTCACAGGGTAGGGAAGCAAAGGTCAAGAGTATGAAGTCAGAGCACAGTTTCTTCACACTACATTTTGCTTTCCAGGTCCACAACGTTCACGGAGCATTCAATGCCTTGGAGGGAGCAGACAAGCTCAGCTCAAACCGTGGGTATTCCTGGGGATTGCAGCTCTCAGCCACCCTCTGCAGGAGGGAAAGCAGGGCCATTCATGCAACACTGGTGTATTCAGAAGTCTTTAATTTGCCTCTTTAGCCCAAATGATCCAGACACTGCTGGCTGACATTTCCATTTCCTCCAGTGCTGCAGAAAAGGCTTAGCCCAAAAGGTCCTTTGCAGTCCTTACGGAGTTTTTTATCCATATCCTGTTCCTGTGGTGTCCCTTTGCTGCTGTAACTTCCACCAGAACTTTTCCTTGTCCTTGTGTTGCAAATCACCTCTAAATTTCTGGTTTGTGGATGGCAAGAGGGACATTCTCGTGGCCCTTCTTTATGACCAGCACAAAAAGGAAATTTCCAGGGCATGCTACAATTCAGTGTAGAGAGTTTTTCTCTCAAGAGTTCAGGCTCCTGCAGGACATCAGTCCTGTGTCCATTTCTTGGAACAAAATCTCTATGGCTGTTCCTGAAGCTCTACAGTTGTTGTTTGGGGTTTTTTTTTTAGCTCCAGGAGCCAAATGTCATCGTGTTACACTTGGCTAGAGGATCCTGCAGAGATGTCATTTAGAGTTCTGTTTTAGAACTGTTTTAGCAGACACAAAAAATGGAATGAGCCATTTAAATAATGAAAAAAGAAAGAGTTAAACAGCTTTCGGAGAAGGAAGATAAGAAAGCAAGAAAGAAATGGAAGTACACAGGTTGTGCTACCTCAGGTTTTTTGGTTAAAATTATCTCAGTGGGCTGCAGCCCTAACCTCAGCCAGTTCCTGATTTAACCAGGCTGTTTGTGGTGGTGATGAAAGTGTTACCATTTATAGTTGCAAGCAGTTAGGAAGCTGCAGGTAACCCAAACCCTGGGTGGGTTGTGGTCCTACAGAAGTGGTGGGCGGCTCCTGGTGTCACCCAGGTACCCGGCAGAGTTCTGAACAAAGGGCAGAGATGTGGGATGTGCAGCTGTTGCTTTGTCACTGCCATAAGGGGGAGGGAGACACCCATTTTTGTCACTTGCTCCATTTGGAATTGTTCTGTAGGCCGACTCCTTTCTCTCAATGCTAATGTGTCCTTCCCTTTCCTTCCCGGGGCACAGCCCTTGCCTCTCACGACTACATCCTGAAGATCGTCCCCACGGTGTACGAGGACATGAGCGGCAAGCAGCGATACTCCTACCAGTACACGGTGGCAAATAAGGTAAAGGAGCGGGAGAGGCTCTCCAGGAGGCTCCTCACTGCATCCCAGGGGATGCATGGAGGATGTTCAGCCACCATTCCTTCCCCCCTTGCTCTGCTCAGTGCCCTGTACGTGAGTTTGTAGGTGAGCAGTAGCCTCTGCTGGGAGAAGGAGGAACTGAAGCTCTTCAGAGTGGGGCTTTTCCTGGTGCTGGCGTTTGCCGGGGTTGGGATTGTGAGGGCTTGTCAAAGCAGGTGGTGGTGTTGCTGTCATTCCTGAGAAAGGTGTTCTTCCCTGCTGGTGTTCTCATCTGTCAGTTCAGCTGATGTGGATTTCTGTAACTTGTGTGGGAGGTATTTACAGGCTGCAGGAGCTCCTGTTGTGCCAGTCAAGGTGCACCCGAATGGAAACTGTAATCCAGCTGAACATAAAAATATCACTTACAGCTGGTTGTAGCAATAGAACAGTCTCGGTTGTGATGGATGTATCAGACAAATAAATCAGCAGAGTTTTTAGCTTTTTACAAATATTGATTTCAGACGTCAGGCCACTGAACCGTAGCAGCAAATATGTGCTGGTTGAGTATTTCCCAGTCCCTGCTTTATGACAGTGAATTATCACAGAATCCATTTGTTTGGAAAAGACCTCCAAGATCACCAAGTCCTGCCAGTGACCAATCCCCACCTTGTCACCCAGCCCAGAGCACTGAGTGCCACGTTCAGCATTTTAATAATTCAATGTACTGAACTTTTTCCTAAGGAAAAAAAAAGACCCTGTTCACTTTTTAAGGTAGAAAGCATCTTTCAGTTGAAAATGATTTGCCATTCAAGTGCTTAATGAAAGTCCAGAATCTGTTTGTAATATCTAATTCTTACTAGTTTGCCCTAACTGATAATCAAGCACACACTCTCCCAGACCAGTTCTCAGGTTAATGTTCCTGCCTAGTGACTTTTGGGCTGGCCTGTATGGTGTGTCCCAGGGATTTGGACATCTCTCTCTGCTCAGATTACAATGTATTTGTTCTGCTTAATGTCACAACTGCTGTTCTGATAAGGCACCAGTGATAGGAGTTCTGAAAGTAATTTGGAAAATAGACAGCAGGAGCTTTTGACACTTCTGTGAGCTTGGCTGCAAATTGGGGCGTTCAGCCAAGTCTGACTCATTAGGGCAGGATTGCTGGTGGGGAGAAGGGGAGAGGAAGGAAAAAATGAGATCAGTTCTGTCAAAACTGAGGTGCTGAGAAGCACTGCTGCCTCTGCGCTTTCTTCTCGTGGTGCTCCAGTCCTTTACTCCCACACTGAGCAGTGGCAAAGAGAAATGGGAATAGTCTGGCACAGAGTGGCTGGTGTGAGGAGATCAGGAGAGTCTGAAGGGTAAACTCTGTCTCCTCTCTTAGCTCCTCTGCTTCCTCATTTCCCACGTAACCACTGTCCCAACATGTGCTGCAGAACTCCAATAAAAGCCCTGAAAATAACGTGACTGGGGACTTCTCCTTCTCTTGTCATCATGGGATAAAACCCCTAAAAATAGGGAAACTTCGGATTTATATAAGATTATTGAAGATAAATGCTGTTTCACTAGCTCACAGAGAGCAAAATTAAATTTTTTTGTGTCATGCTCATGAATGTCCTGTTGCTTGTTCTTTTTTCTGAGTCTTTCTGAAGTGTTTGAGGCTGTCTTTGCCTCTCTGTGAAGGAAAGTTGAACCAGGAGAGGAGATCTGAGCTGGCAGCTTGTCGCAGGGCTGGGGAAGGGAAGAGCAGCTGGGTGGAGAGGCAGCCTGTGCCATGCTGGTGCTGATGGCTCTCCTTGGACTGCTGGGTCCCCAGCCTGCTTTCCTTGGATTTTTCTTCAGCCTGTGGATGTCCTGATCCTTGAAAACTGATGTCTGTCTCCACTGACAGCACAGACAAAATCTTATCTCGAGAAGATGTGGCTTTAGTTGCCAAGTTGGTGTTGGTATTGGTCCTGGGCAGCCTGTCCTGCTTGGTGCTGGCCATGGATGGCACTGGACCTGTTAGGAAACAAATGGATTAAGGGAGATTGTCACTGGCAGTCTGAAAGATGTCTCTCCCAAACCAGCCTGGGATAATTTTTGAACCTTTGCCAGTATTCTTCTGCATACAGTTTCATCCTGGCTTTCAGCAGGAGTTTTAAACGTGGTTTGAACATGGTTGCAGATGATTCATACTGAAAGGGCAAAACATTCCCATCGCTGGTCCCAGTGGGAAGGGGGCCTGACAGAGGAATGCAAGGACAAGGAGGGATTTTCAGGCTCTTACAAACTAAATTGCATTTGTTTGGTGAATGATTTATATACAAACTATAGACATACATGTGATTTACAGTACCAAAACTTCGCCTGCAACCTGGCTGTTTGTATTTAAATAGAGCAGATCTATGACAGAGAATCAATGACAGCCTTTCTGTTCAGTCCTGTAACTCTGAATGGATGTGAGAGTAATCAGCATCACCCTGTGTCCCAGCTCTTTCATCATCAGGCTGTAAGGAGCTTGTTTTCCTGGTTGATAAGGATTGGAGGTGGGCAGTCACACAGGAATCACTGTTTGCTTCTTTCCATCTGGTCCCTGGTACAAAACAGTGGGGTGAGGGCCAAACCCAGAGAGGCAGTTTGATGACAGACACTCTCTGGAATGAGACTGCTCACATTTGGTGCCATTTCCCCCCTTTCTTTCCCAGGAATACGTAGCCTACAGCCACACCGGCCGCATCATCCCGGCCATCTGGTTCCGGTACGACCTGAGCCCCATCACAGTGAAATACACAGAGAGGAGACAGCCTTTGTACAGGTTTATCACATCGGTGAGTTACCCTAAACCTCTCCTTCTCCCTTCCTCTGCCTGCTTTTCATTGCTCTCCTGAGCCTTTCTTGTCCAGAGGAATCGAGTTTCTGCCTCAGGGCGTTGTGATGTGGTGGAGATAAAGCAGCACGTCCCTGGGGTGGTGCTGGAGTGTGAGGTGACTGTAAGTCCAGTGCTCTGACAACTTGATTTAACAGCTAGGCACAAAAAGAAGGAAAATTTACCTATTCCAGAAGTGCCAGGCTCTGTCTAGGCAGGATGGGCTCTATTGCAGCGTGTCAGAAGCTTGGAAGTAAAGCTGATGTGGTGAGCAGGAAAACTGCAATGAACTGCTCAGTAATGATGAGATCGAATGTGCAGAGAACCCAGAATGGTTTGGGTTGGAAAGAACCTTAAACCTCATCCCTTTACCACGCCCTGCCATGGGCAGGGACACCTTCCACTATCCCAGGTTGCTCCAAGCCCCATCCAGCCTGGCCTTGGACACTGCCAGGGATCCAGGGGCAGCCACAGCTGCTTTGGGCACCCTGTGCCAGGGCCTCAGCACCCTTTTCCATCCCAGAGTCATCCTGTTCTCACCTAGAGGGGTTTTCCTTTGTTCAGGTGAGGGAAGGAGAACTGTTAGATGACACAGAGCTGCCTGTCCTTGCTATCTGCTGGTATTTGGGTGATTTTTACAGTAAATAGGAAGAAAACTGGCAGTGGAGATTTTACCAGCAGCCACATCTCTGCTCTCCTACAAGGCACTGAATGCAGGGCAGTTGTTTTACTCAGTGCTGCTGCTTGGCTTAATATGGGAATGCCAGTTCCAGGCATTTACTCCTGGGTAGAAGTGGAGAAGAACTGCATTATCAAATTCCAGAGGTGTTTTCCTGACGAGTTACATTTGGATCTGTCCAGAGAGGATCCTGCAGTCCTGATCTCAGCATCCAGAACAAAGCTGTGCTGGCCAAACTGCTCATTAGGCAAAGAGCTATTTAAAGATCCTCCAGAACTTTAAAAAAATGTGTCCTCAGGGGGTTGGCTTAAGATTGAAGCTGCAGTGAGCTGTGCCAGCGAGGCATGGTGGAATGTGAAGCAGTTGGTAAATTGGCTGGAGTGAAGACCTCAAATTCTGATTTTTAAACTGTTTGACTGTTTTAATTGGAAGTTTAAATAACACATAAACAGTGTGGCGGAGTTGCACTTCAGGTTTTTGATTTTGCAGCTTCTGATAAACAGCAAGTTCCCTTCACTGAACTTCAGACAGTGACCTCTGGAATACACAAATAACCAGAGAAGGGGACTTGAAGCAAAATCTGAATGTCATGGTGTAAGACTTTCTGTCCTTAGCACGTCTGCTTGGCTTCCAAACATCATCCTAAAAAAGGTCAAACATCAGCATTTCACGACTTGGCACATCTCATTCTGCCTCTGCTTCTTCCCCTAAAATTATGCTCCCAGAAGTTTCTCATGCATCTTGTTGGGGGTGAGGGTGTGGAGGTGTTTTCATGGGAAATGATTTGATGGCTGGGATTATTCTTTAATTTTATTGTCAGCATTGATTCACTGCTGATACACCATTGTGTGCCTGTAGATAGCATCTTTGTTGAATTTGATACCCTCCTTCTGAGTTGATATAAGGGACCACAGGAGAGGGTTTCCTCCCTGGTTGCCACAGTGACCTTTTGGGTTTGTATCTCATTTGAGTTCGTGTCCCATCACCTCAAAAACTGAAGTGTGTGTTTCCTACTCAGAATCCAAAAATGGAACAGCAGCTCCACTTCTGTTTCTAAAAAGATTTGAAGGTTGATTCATTTCAATTAAATTAGAATTTCAGTTTCTCCTCTTCCCCAAAGTAACAGTCCTCTCCACACACCATATTCATCACTGGACTGAGTGTTGAATCACTGGCCCCAGCTTGAATTTTGCCCTGTTCTGTCTTTAAAGTTAGCCAGGCACTTTCTGGCTGCTGGGCTGCTTAAGGAGAGTTTTACAGTTGATTTTTGGCTGCTTTGTTTGGTCTGATAAATGGCTGTGGTGTCAAGCAGCTCACTGGGGGCCATTCCAGTTGAATGTCCTTCCTCTGGAGGCGTGGGGATGATGCTGGTGCTGGCAGTAGCTGTGTCAGGACATCACCCAGGTGTGACAGACATTCCTGGTGTGGAGGCAGAGCTTTGTTCTGGGGGGTGGATCCTGACTCTCAGTCTGGGCCATCTGGCCCTGGTGAGCTGCTCTGGCCCTCCTTTGGGCCAGGATTGCTGTACAGGAGGGCAGCCTTGGCTCTGCATTTCAGCTTTGCAGCCTTGCGGGTGGCACTGAGCAGCTTGGAAGGGGGAGCAGCGCTGCAGAGGATCAAAACAGCCCTGGCCTTGCTTTCCCTGCCCTGCTTGGATGACATGATCTGTTCTTTAGCCCCTTCCTGTATCTCCAGTGTGGCCTTTTGCATCACAGTTGCTCTGGAGACCAGTTAGTGATGACCAGCACTGGGCTGAGGGCCAGCAGGGATTGGGCTGGGGCGTGTGGAGTCACTGCCTGGCCACGGAAAGCAGCAGCTTGTTCTGAGCAGCAGCTGTTCAGTTTGAAAACCACAAGACAGGCTCTGGGATAGGGGCTCCTTCACTGTTTACTTGGGCAGCCTTGTGGCTTTCAGGACATTGAAATTTGTCCTGGGGATGGGAGGTGATCCTGTGGACTTGAAAGAAGCTTTAGGGGGTGATGGTGTCAGTGTTGGAGGGATGATCCCACGGGAGAGGGGTGTTGGCTGTTCAGCAGAGAGCCAAAGGCATCTCCTGCTGCTGCTGCCAAGGTTATCTGATGCTCTTTGTCACTAACGAGTTTGCCCTCCAAAACTTCAGCACTGCTAAGAGCAGCATTCCAGCCCCGTAGCTGCACTCCCAGACCCTCTCTGTCCCCATTCTAACTCATGCCTGCTCCTTAGATCTTTGTGGTGTGGAGAATTATCCTGATTTCCTGTACAATGTGAGAGGTGCTTCCTGTGCAAAGGTTTTGGTTTAGCATAAGGTTTTTTTTTACTTTACATGTCATGCTCCAAAAAGTTCGGTACGAAATAAGATTTTATATTGTGGGTCAGTGCTGCCACTGTCACTGTTCCATGAGTTTCCCTGGAGTTAACCACAGACACTTGGCATAGTGTTAAACACAAGGTTTTTTGCCTGTCAAACTGCACTGCTTAAAATGAACTCCTCCCTCATGAAGAGAAGCCATTCAAGACCTCCTGGTTGAGGTTATGGAGCAAGGGGAGAAGTTTCACTGCTGAAAATTCATGAGTTCCTGTAAGTGGCCAGACTGAAAGAATGTTTTATCATGAGATCAGTGCAGGGGCTGGGAGGGAGAGCAGGGAGAAAAGCAGCCAAAGTTCTGCTGAAGCATTCAAAATCCAAAGAAATTTTTTTTTCCTGGTGTGAGAGGACTCATCTGGCCTCTAGGTGTGAAAAAGAATTAAACTGGAAATAATGGGCGGGGGGTGCTGGTACAGAATGGTTGCAGGCAGAGTAATTTCAGCCATGGGGACTGCTACTGAGAGGTGTCACAGATTCAGTCCTGTGGCATTTTTCAAGCCAAGACAGCGTTGTACAAGATGTGCTGAAAAGCTCTGGGTGGGATTCTGCAGCTTACCTTATTAGGAATTGCTTGAGTGTCCCCTCTGTCCGTAAAAGTAATTTTCAGACTTTAGGACATCCCAGAGGAGCAAAGTCACGTGTCTGACATTTGCCTTTCTGTCGCCTTCTTGCAACCTTGCCTCCTCCTACATATCCACTCACGTTTTCCTTTAGGCATGAGCCTGCATCCCACTCTGCTGTGATCCCCTTCTGCTCAAGGTGCATTCCTCCTGTTGGATGGGCTCTCACTGCTGGGATTATTCCATGTCTCTGTCTCTTCATCCTTTCATGGCTGGGCCTGAGTCAAACAGGAGCTAAACACAGACCATTCCCAGTAATTCATTCCATTAAATCTAAAGAAGTGCCTGCTGCCAGCCTCCCATACGTATTAGAGCTGTGATGATAAAGAAACACGGTGGGGCAGCTCCTGTGCTGACCTAGAGCCCAGCACTGGTCACAAGGACTCCAAGCCCTTTTTTCGTCACTGGGACTCAAAGCTCTGTGTGCAGGAGGCCCCGAGCCAGTGCCAGGTGTGTGTGACTCATCCCCACTCAGCACTACAGAGCTCTGCAGATGAATTTATATATTTTTTTTTCAATTCCCCAGCCCCTTGTGCTGCTGCGCTCTGAAGTCAGATTTTCCTGCCGTGTGATGCAGAATCTGGGTGTTGGACAGGGTTTGTGTTTGCGGTGTGACATCTCCTGTCAGCTGAGCTGCTCTGAACTGAAATAACCCAGCTCCGTGGTGGGCATTTTCCCTGGGAAGTCACCCTGTGCCATGCCCTGAGGGACAGCAGGGAGGGGACCACAGGGGCAGGAGCTGGGCTTGTCCCCTAAAAATCCTGACTTTGCCTCAAGCCGGTGCTCTGGTTTTAGCAGCCTTGATCTGCTGGAATGCTGAGTGTCCTGCAAAAGCCACAATTCCTGCAGCTCCTTCTTTCACTGAGCTCACTAAATGTTCATATCTTGGTTATAAATACACATGGAAAGGAGCTGGAGTTCTCACTGCCTTCGCTCACCATCAATGAGCTGTTTGTTCCTTTTCCTCAGCACTGCTGCTGCTGCTCTTATGTTATTTTTCTGTCTGACATTGCCCATGGGGTGTTGTGTGGGAGCAGAGACGTGGCACGGTGCGTGTAGTGTGGCACCAGTTCCCTTCTGTGCCGTGTTGCACTTTTATGATGTTTATCACAGAATCATTTAGTTTGGAAAAGACCTCCAAGTCCATCGAGTCCCACCTGTGCCCCATCCCCACCTTGTCCCCAGCCCAGAGCACTCAGTGCCACCTCCAGCCCTTCCTTGGGCACCTCCAGGGATGGGCACTCCAAACCTCCCTGGGCAGTTCCAAGGCCTGAGCACCCTTTCCATGGGGAAATTCCTGCTGATGTCCATCCTGAGCCTCCCCTGGCCCAGCCTGAGGCCGTTCCCTCTCCTCCTGTCCCTGTTCCCTGGGAGCAGAGCCCGACCCTCCCCGGCTGTCCCCTCCTGTCAGGGAGTTGTGCAGAGCCACAAGGTCCCCCCTGAGCCTCCTTTGCTCCAGGCTGAGCCCCTTTCCCAGCTCCCTCAGCCGCTCCTGGGGCTCCAGACCCTTCCCCAGCTCCGTTCCCTTCCCTGGACACGCTCCAGTCCCTCAGTGTCCATCTTGCACTGAGAGGCCAGAACTGGACTCAGCGCTTGAGGAGTGACCTCAGCAGCGCCCAGCTCATGGGACAGTCACTGCCCTGCTCCTGCTGCCGCGCTATTTTCGATACAAAAACATTTGAGTTGCGCTCAGGGCTGGGTTAATCCAAACCCCCTGCTGGTGAGGAGGCAGAAGTCAAACACCACAGGAGGGTAAGAAAGCCCCAGGGTGCCACCAGGCCGTGGTCACACGGGAAGTGTGATACACCACAGCTTAACCTAAAAACGTTACCAGCCGTGTTCTAATTACACACTTCCAATTTCCTAACTCCCACATTTTTTTACTTCGTAACTGTGATGCTCTTTTAATTTGGTCTTTTACGTTGTGTAGGATGAGGTGGTTCTGAGGATAACAACACTGGGTTGGGAGAAGGGGAACAAGATATGGAGCTTATCTCCTGACAAGGGCCTGCCTTGGAAAAAGGGGATTTGTTATGAGCTAGGAGCTGAAGGAGAGAGTAATCCCAAACCAGTGTAGGAGGGAAATATTTTGTATTGTTGGTCTTCTCCAGCCTAAATGATTCTGTGATTCTGTTTCCACAAGGACTCTGGTTCAACAGAATACACAGAATATTTCTGTGTTTTCGTAGCACTTGAGAAGTGAAGTAGGCTGTTAACGCTGATCAGGAGATTAATTTTTTCCCTAACTCTGTTCTTGAAAGTGATTACATGTTTTAATTCAACCCAAGACATCTTGTGTGGAAAACTTTGTCCCACAAAGAGTTAAGTTGGCTGCTGTCAGCAGCCCTTGTCATGGAAAGTGTTAGACAGGGTGAGCTGTGGTGTCGCTGGGAGCTGGGTTCTCTGTTAGTCACTGCCCTTCACGTGCTATTTCAGTGTCTTTTGCCTGTTTGTAAATTACTATCTGGTGAAATGGGGAAAAGACTACAAGGCTGTGGTGTTTATAACAGAAAACAGTAGTAGGAAGATGTGAGAACACAGAGCATCTAGAAAGCTGAGTTAGGTGGGGTTTAGCCCAGAAAGGAGCAGTGTTTGTGCTGTGGTAGCTGGGATTTGTGATGGGCTCAGGCTGTGAAGAGTTCAGGACTAATTTATTCCACTGCAGGGAATGGTTTTTGTGAATGATTCTCATGTAATTCCATCTCCAGTGTTGTCACCCAGTTCTTACTGTGCTTCCAGAAAATACCCCAGCAGCAGGATCCCTCCTCCAAGTTTGAGCTGTGTGGAAGTTTCCCTCGTTGGTGACAAATGTCTTTCCTCTCTCTGTAATTCCAGATATGTGCCATCATTGGAGGAACATTTACTGTAGCTGGGATCCTCGACTCCTGCATTTTCACAGCATCAGAGGCCTGGAAGAAGATCCAGCTGGGCAAAATGCAGTAGCAGTGAAACTCTACCCTCGACTCCAAGGACAGGAGCAAAGATTGAGAGATCTACCACTACCTGTTTTTGTCTTTATTTTCTATTTGATTGAATCAGTATGTTTTTCTCTAATCAGGCTGTTCAGTGAAGACGTCTTCAACAAATCAAAGAAATCTCCATGCATTTCAGAGCTCTGAGAGGGAAAAATCAGTGGAATCAGGGTGTGGATTTTGATTCCCTCCCCCCCAGAAAGAGAGGTTGAAATGCCATATCAGATCTAAGTAAGGATGACAGTCTGTCCTCTGGGAGGTCGCTATGGCAGTGTACAGACTAGGGAGGAGATGGCAAAGAGCTGAACTGTCTTGTGGCACTTTTTGGAGTTCTGTTGGATTTGCATGATCAGACAATCGACTTTTGTATAGGGCAAAATTACACGAGGAAGAAATTCCACCCATGGTGCCAAAAAGGTGATGTATCTGTTGGTGAAGAATGGAAAGTTTTAGTCCCCACAGCAAACCTAAGAGACAGAGGGCAGAAATAACATATCAAGAAATGTTCTGTGCTTTTATTGAGAGCTCAGTTGTTCAGATACAACCTTTCTAATGAAGTGAACAAAGGAAAAGAGGAAGCCTTCCCCAGCTACCTTTTCCTGGGTAATCTGTGATCCCAGCAATGGAGGGCATTCCTTTTACTCTGGATGTAAAAGTGGTTTCATTTCTTCCCACTAACTGAATATCCAGTCTTGTGTTTACAGGTGGCATGAAGTAAAAACCAAACTGAGCAACACAGTTTTATGTGGCCTTTGCTTTGAAAGGGAATAGTTGTCTTTACAGCATTAGCTTTTATTTCTTCTGTTTTTAAACACAGACCACCCAAAAGTCTGGATTCTGCACTTCTGCTTTATTATTGTTGATGGTTTTTTTTTGAAAAGAGGTTGTACATTCTCTGTGCTCAGAAAAATGGTGCAGCCTTCTGGGTGGATGAGCACAGCTTCCTCTCTTGCTCTGTGTGTGTGTGTTCAACACACCTGTCAAACACAGGAATTCTGACTTTTCAGGATTTAAGGTGCCTCCCTTTTCCTTTGAAACTCAGTCAGGCATCTTTTCTGAGCCCTGGACTGACACTGTTCTCCCACAGGTACACAGGGCAGCATTCCCACAGGCTGACCCTTGCTGGGAGTTTTGTTTGATTCCTTAAAATGGTACCTGAGCTTCCCTGTCCATTCCTTCAAGCCTTGTCTTCTGGAGCCTCCAAAAAACGGAGGTGTGAGGGGAAAATTTGTGCCAGGGCTGTCTTGCATGTTGTGGGGGGCATGAGGTCACAAAAATGAGACCCAAATGCCCACCAGTGCATTTTCCAGAGCCTCATCAATGTTCCTTGAGTAGTGACAGTCTCCGCATGCCTTGTGAATGTCTGAGCTGAGGATACACAAATTTTAAGTGTTCCAGGATGGATTTAAAACAAAACAAAACAAAAAAATCATAAAATAAAAATCTTGAACTCAATGCTGTAAATTCTAAGATGGGTGCAGGGTTTCTCTTGGATGATATCCATTGCCTTTTCCTGGAGGCAGAATATCCAAACTTCATGCTGTGATGATACGAATCGTTGAATATTCAGTGTTATTATTGTTAGAGTCAGATGCATTTCAAAAGAATTCCTGATTGTCTGTTGAAATTGTCTCGTTGCTTTGGAAGCAGGGAAGGTGTAGCCAGTTTTATCCACCCACCAAAAAGGAGCAGCCAGCTGCTCTCCCCCTGCCATGCTCTGCCCCGTAGTGACTTCGGACAAGCAACAGCACTGGAATTTTTCCCTGTTGTTACTCTGGACTGATTGCTCTTACTTTAGGTGTAAACTGGATTGTGTAACTTCCTGTACCCGTTCATGTATGGATAGATTTTTTTACTTTTTTTCTTCTTCCATTTACAAAAATCAACTTGGAAATGAGATGCTTGTGTTCATTTGGGGCGCGTGTCCGTGTGCCTGCGAGCGGTACCCTCTGGATGTGGGATTTTCCATGGCAGTTGCTTCTCCTGCTGGCTGGAGGATTTCCTCTAATCCACTGTGACCAGCTGAAGCTCACAGCTAAAATGTCCTAGTTTTTCCTTTTGGATTTGGTGAGTCTTTGCTGACAGCTTGGGAACAGTGGATTACAGCGATGAGATTTTTAATATTTTAGCATCTTCCTTATGCTGAGATTTATTTAGTGCATCCTTCTCCTGAGCTGGGCAAGGGGAGATCTTTGCAGTGCAGTTGTACAGTTCGTTTTCTGAAATTTCTCCCCTGGTACAATTTCTTTGACACAAACAAAGTGGGTTGCAGATTCCTTGTGTCCCCTGGTGTGTTATTTCCACCCTTCTCCCCATTCCCTGTCTGTATTAAACTGCCTCCTGTGCAGTCCAGGCCAGTTCTCTAAACCAGACCAGTGAAATTGGTTTGTTTGGGGTTTTTATTTTTTTGGAAGTAACACACTTCAGCGTGCCTGCTCTCTCTGCCAAAATATCCCCTGCAATAAGGTAATAAATCACTTCGGTTTTTTTGCTAGATGTGGAAACCAAATTGTACTCAAGTTCTGATAGGAGAAATAGTCTGTACCTTGGTTCTCTAAACCAGGTCTAAGCCTTTGAGTGCTGCCAAGCCAAGGCCGCCTTCTGGGGCTGTTGGAAGTTGTTCTGAGCTTGTCCTTCAGGCGTGGCTGGCTCGGGTCACACCGTGGTACTGCATTGTGTGTTTACAGAAGAATCTGCTCTTCATCTCTCCAAATGTGAAAGCAAGGCAGTTACTGCCACTGCATCCATGAGATTTCACTTTTATTTTTAGTTTTCTGAAGACAAAATGAGCTTAGTTGTACTTTTAGTCCTTACAAACAAAAGAATTTCGAGTCAGAGCAGAAGGAAAGCCTCAGTTGCAGGTGCTCATCGCTCTTCCTGACTTTGCCCTTTCAAGTCAGTGTTTTCATAGAAGTATTTGGGTTTCCAAGAAAGACATCTCTGTAGGAAGTGAAATATTTGAAACTCCCCTTTTAAATTATTCCCTGTAACTCCAGACTCCACCCTACAGTGACAACTTGAGGCATAGAATGCTTTGCAATGGTGGAGTTAAAAACTTTTAGCTCTAGGGAAAGTTATTAGGTTTACTCCAGGCAGTATCTGGACTGCTGAAGAGGATTTTTTTTTTAAGAAAATAAAATGGAAATGGGGTACAAAAATCCAGGAGGGATGCATCTGTGAATGTTTGATCTGATCTCTCAAATTGTTGCATTCAGCTGCGCTGTAAGAAGTGAGATCTGCGACGTAGGTGGCCCTGTCTGCCACCAGTTCCTGAGTATTTCTCATTTCGTGTTCTTTCTCTGTGTGACACACGGGCTGCTGGGGCTGGCAGTGGCTGTGATGAGTCTCTGCTTTAGAAGAGTTGTTTGAAGTTGCACATTGGGGATGTCAGTGAGGGGGTTTCTCCTTGGAGTGTGGGAGAGAGGGGCAGGGAGGAGGAGTAGCCCTGCGGTGTCTGGCACAGCGGCGTTTAAAGCACAAGTCTTTTACATTTCTGCAGTGGAGACTGTTAAGGAGTTCTGGCATTTGTCTTTTAATTTGCAACCTTGTGTTAATAAACTATTAGCCTTTATAGTTCCATAATTAAAAATAAAACTCTTACGTGTTTTGATTGGCTTCTCGTTGCAGTCCGGTTGCAAAATCAATCTGAAGGGGCTTTTTTTCTTTCGTTTTTAATTATGATTGCAGTGGACTGAGCGGTATCACACAGTGAAATCACTGGGAGCCAGGTCACTGTGGTGAAAGTTAGCACGAGGCTCTTTTGTAATCGGCCCTGAGTCATGTCTGGACATTCAGTGCTTGGTTTTGTACTGTACCAAGTGTCCTAACCTCCCTTTTCTTAAGGGAAGGTGAGTGGGCTGTGGTTGGGACTTGCTGGGTTTGGCTTTAGTCACTGTGCTCCTTGGTACATGAAATAACTCAGTTTTTGTGCCCTCCTCCTTTAATGTCCACTTAGCCTTGCTTCGTAACTGTTTAGAAATAAGTGTCTGAGGCAATTATTAAAGATTAAACAGTAAAGGGTTACAACACACTGACTTTGGGCTCAAGATAATCTGCACCATTTTAAGAGCCCAATTCCCTTTGTGTTGGTGTGGGCTGTACAACATCTTTGTGAAGGAAGAGATCCTGCCTGCTCCAGTGATGGGAACTCAGATTTCCACGAGTGATGGGGTGGTGCTGAAGGTCCCTTACCCTATAAATGATAAATAAAGGCTCTGGGGGACGTGTTTGTCCAAATCTCAGCCTGCTGCAACTCAGTCCCAAAATTTTCTAGCTTATCTTTATAAAAAAACCCAACCCAAAGCCAACCAAGCTGTGTCTCAGCCGACTAATTGGTTCATTTCTTCCAATTTTCCCTGAAAATTTGTGCTAGGACCACGTCTACCTGAAAGGGAAGTGGTTTGTGCAGGCAAGCTGGTTTGTGGGGACAGGGATGCAGGTGACAGCGACATAGGCACAGGAGCAGGGGCTGGGCAGGGGAATTTGAACTTGGCAGAAGTCCCGGGCAACTGGTGTCGCTTTGGGCTGAGAGACATGGGGCTGGTGTCACTGGTGTCCCTTTGGGCTGAGAGAGGTGGGACTGGTGTCACTGGTGTCCCTCTGGGCTGTGGGACACGGGGCTGGTGTCACTGGTGTCCCTTTGGGCTGAGAGACAGGGGACTGGTGTCACTGGTGTCCCTTTGGGCTCAGAGACACGGGGCTGGTGTCACTGGTGTCCCTTTGGGCTGAGAGAGGTGGGACTGGTGTCACTGGTGTCCCTTTGGGCTGACGGACA
>VZRS01010108.1:191670-204229 GCA_013398055.1 Ifrita kowaldi | reverse complement strand
CCGCCGCCGCCCCGCGGGCTCCCGGTGCAGCGCTGGCGCAGCGCGGACGGGCCTGGGCCCGGCCGAGGTGCAGCGGAGCAGCCGCCCCTGGGGCTGCCAGAGCCGGGCGGTGCCCCCGCGCCTGCGGAACTCCTCACGGGTTTGGGTTTCCCCTGAGGCCCTGGCACAGGGTGCCCAGATAAGCTGTGGCTGCCCCTGGATCCCTGGCAGTGTCCAAGGCCAGGTTGAACAGGGCTTGGAGCACCCTGGGCTAGTGGAAGGTGTGCCTGCCCATGGCAGGGGGTGGAACGAGATGAGGTTTAAGGTCTTTTCCAACCCAAACCATTCTGTGAAACCTCTGCAGACAGAACGTCCTGTGTCAAGGTGGTTCATTGTCAGGCGGTATTTGAGCAACAACTTCTTCTTTCTTTTCTTAGTTGACCTTTCCTAACTTACTCCACCATCCTCTGGTTTCACACTGGGTGAGACTGGAAAGGTTGCTGTGGTGGATCTCAGTTCTGGGTTAAATGTGTGCTGGTGCCCTTGTGGCTGAGGACAACAGCAGGGCTTCTAAGCAGAGGTTTTTCCTGCAGTGGTTGTGGCTGCTCAGATTAAAAAGTAGACAAGTTTTTGTCTTTCTCTTTTCTCTAGGGGATAATGGCTTCTTAATCTCTCTTCCTCTCTCTGACACTCCCTCTACTCCACAGGTACCAGCTGTCTTTTCTCTCAGTTCTTTATCTAAATCCTCAATATTCAATATATTTCCTGCCTCACTTTCAAACATAATGTGTGTTTTATGCCTGGAAGCTTGCCTGTCCTGAGAAATACCTTGGAAATATGGCTTCCAGGCATGGAAGTGTGGGAATTCTGTGGGTCACCAATAGATGTCCTGTCTTTATTCCAAAATGTGATTGTTTAACAAGTATGAGTAGTGCATTGCTGTGCTGCAGCAATGCCTTGTAGTCTGTTCACCTCTCATCTTCTTGAGAAAAATACCCAAAAGTCCTCTATGCAAAGCCTGTTCCTGAATAGGCTTCTTTTCCTAACGAAAGAAGTTAATGCGAACTTTTAGCTGCCCTAAGAGTTCACATTGCTTAGGTTAAAACTCCCAATCAGTGGCTGTGGGGCTCCCTGGAAGAGTTGCTGAAGCTTAATTGTTGTCTTTGTAGCATTCCTTTGGAAGCTGACAAAGTGGATGTGTATTGATAGATGAAAAATATTGAATATTGTCATAAAAGGGTGGAGGTTACTGACCTACCATGAGGTTTTGTTACTCAGTTGGGGGAGGAAATACATAGAGGGAAATGCCTTTTTATAATTTAAAAAGAAAAAGCCACTCCACTTTGCCACTGAGTTCCATGATAGAAAATCTCATTTCTTCTCCTCCCATTTCAAGCCCATCTGTGTGTGTTGTAGCTGTAGTTCTACCATTTTCAGTTTCAAGAGCTTGGTTCTTCCTTCTTTTCAGCTTTCCTGTGATTTCTGACACAGTTGTGTTTCACCAAGAAAGGAAAATCTTACAGTACAGCTCATTTCACGTGCCTTTGATGTTTTATTTTGTATTCAGTTCGTAAAGCCCTCATTCATTATATAAAATTAAAAGTGATAATTTGACACTCAAACTTTCTTTGAGTAGAATTCTGCAAATGGAGAAAGTGTTTATTGTGTGCATCCAGCCTCAGTGATCCACTAATGTGAAGGACACTGCATCAGGTTTTGCTCCTGTTCATGGTGATTTTGTTAAATACAGCTGTGAACTGTCTGGCAGAGCTGGGTCAGTCCTGCAGATCTGAGCCTCTGCAGTTTACTCAGCTGGAAGAAGCCAGAACCTTCATGTTGAGTCATCTTTCATATGATCAAAGTTAAACTTGTTCTTGTTTGCTGTGGGTTTTTTTCCCTGTGTATCTTGTGGTCAGTCACAACACCACACCTGATCAGCTGTTTCTGCTTCCTCTTGGCAGTGTTATCAACACAATGCTGGTGACCTGTGCTGTTTGCTGCTACCTGTTGTAAGTACAAACAATGTCTTCCCTCTTAAACAAGGCCCGCTGCTGTTGTAATCACAAGTTCCTTTTTTATAGCCTCAGAACAGTTAGAAGCTTTTTGGATGTGTCACAGAGATTTAGGCACGTGGTATTCTTTGACAGCTCTTAAAATTCTGAGTTCTAAAGACCTTCAGTGTGCTGAAGAAAACATTTTCCCATTGGAAAATACTGAATGAAAAGGAACCTGAATTCTTCTTACCCTCTGACACATCACTGTGAGCTGTCCTCTGCATGGACTTGCTGTTCCTCCTCTCCAGTTTGCTGCCTCATTTGCTCACAAGTATAATGATAGTTGGTCAATTGGTCTTTTTTCCTGGTTCTTAGATTTTTTTGCCTTTTTTCGCCTTTTTTCTTTCTACTTTACATTTAATTCTGAGGTAATTCTAATTCAAACCCACTGAACAGTTTTCTTTAAGACTCTTTTAATATATTCTCAAAATCTGGTAGAGTGGTGGGTGGAAAAACTTCTGCATGGTGTTTTTTTTAGTGAGACTTTGATATATTAAGATTATTTCTGTTTAAATGCACAGTGTATTTTGAGGCTGCCTCCTTTCTGTAGGAGATTTAGTAGCAATAACAAAGTGACTTGTTGAGAGCTCTTCATATAATGGTTTTTATCAGGATTCCAGCCAGCTGTAGCTGGAGGCTGCAAGACAAAGCTTGCTTGTGTTTTTCTCTCTCTCTTTTTAAAGACTATAGAGACTGATCTTGTAAAAAAAAAAAAAAAAAAGTGCTGTGCAGAAATAACTTCAAAAGAATTTGTTATGGAGAGTAAAGTGGTAAAAATCTGGTTTGGTCTTAAGGGTCAACTTGTAATAAAAATTATTATTTAGAGTTCCATTTGGACCTGAGTAGTATTTGTACTTTCTTGAACTATTTAGGCATTAGTTATGCTAATTAAAGGAATTTAATATGCATATTTAGAGAAATGCATCTCAGTGTTGACATGTTCCAGGAGAGGCCTGTTGGGTTAGACTGTGGTACAACTTACACAGGCTTGGTTTAGGTTAACAATGTGATATTCAGGGTTAATTCGGGTTTATACTTTCAAAAATTTATTTCTATTCAAAGTATTTGATATGTGAACTCCTAAGAATTCACTCTTGCTTAACTGTAGAAGTCCAGCAAACTTGGTTCTGTTTTGTATCCACAGAAGTTATTAAATTAAAGTTTTGCTGAGTGGATATAGAAATTTGAGAAGAGCTTTGCAGTGCAAGCACCTTAAATTTGGGATTGAAATTAGGGAATCTCAGTGCTACGAAGGTCTCCTTGCCCTGCACATGTGTAGCAGCCCAGTCTCATAATAGGTCCCAAATGTTTGGCTAAGAAAGGGCAGCTTTTTTTGGTGATTTTTACTGGGTTGCCGTGTTTATGTTACAGCGAGTTGGGTGTTTTTTAATTAGGAGGAGGGTTGAGCTTTGTTTTGGTTTTGTTTAAATTTAAAGTTCTCACTTGGGTTTTTTCTACAGAAATAATGTCCCACTCTTCTAAACCCTTTGAAGCTTAGGGTTTGGTGTCTTTATTGTTTGAAGGTCAGTTTTCCTTGAAGTAGAGGCTGTGTGGCATCTGCAGCATCCTCTGGATTATGATAAGAAATGTATTCGTTGTAGAATTTCTTAACTTGTCGCTGAATTCTGTGAATTCTTCAAATATAAAGTGGTGTTTCACTTGGAAGTTTAGTTGATTTTTTGTCTAAACAGACCCATTATAAACCCTGTTGTCATTAATTTGTTTAAAATCTGCTCTTGCATGTCCAGGGGGTAGTTTTGTGGGCTCTAACTTGTTTTCTGAATTTCCTTTGGCTTTTTGCAGTTATACATTGAAAAAAAGAGAAGCAGCAAAATCTTAGGATGTTTTCAACTGTCAGTAATTGTACCCAACCACATAAATTGCATTTGTAGAGTCTGCTTGCCAGAATGTAACAAAAAGCAGATTTTTTCTCCTCATGTTCCAAGATAGAACTTGCCTCATCACACAGTCTTTCTTTTTTTATTTGTTCATTTATTCTGTATAAAATTGTAGAACAGCCCTGGTTAGAAAGAACCTCGAAAGATCTGGTCCTACCTTTTTTCCTCTGTTTTATCCAAACATATGGAAGTTTGTTCTTATATCCTTTTCCTTTTGGGGGAGGAGGCATTGAAAACATTTCAGACCTTGATTTTGGGTGATTAAAAAAGGAGACTGATTTTTCATACCAGTCTTGAAGGAAGCCCAAAGAATTGTGTCTGAGGGTTCTTTGTTGGATATGTTAGGATTAAAATAATTTCTGCTGTCCCAGGTATTTGTGTGTCCTGAGCAGGTGGCTGCTGCTTTTCTGTGCTCCTCTGTAGAGCTGTTTAGTCTCTGCTAGACCTGCTTTCATACCTGTGAGTTACCTTTCCAGTTGAAAATAGGGAAAAAACAATCTCCTGTTTTCATTAAACACCACTTGATTGACAAATTGATTTTCACTGAACTGAATTTGAAGTCAGTCACATTACGACTTAAAGCTGTTTCTTCTGTATTTAGATTTAACAGTGATGTTTTTGAATAACCTTATTGATTACATGGGATTCATTTGGTTGTTCTGTGGAAGATATTTGCATGAGTAGGTGCCTAATTTGTGTACAGATCCTGTACCCAGCAGCCTTCTGAAGAATGAACCATTCCCAGGAACCTCATAAAATCTAGGGCAAAGTCTAAGGAGATACTGCTGCAGAAATTAGAGGTTACACCATATTGTGAGGTTCTGCCAGAGTATAAATCTATTTTGCTGTGCACAAAGCAGTTCCTGAACAGTGCCATCATGTCCTAACAGAGGACAGGGTGCTTGGAAAATCATATTATTTGCTACTGATTCTAACAGGATTAAAATATGGATGCCTAAATTGACATTTAAACAGAGATAGCAGGGCCTTAATTTGTAACACGAGCACAAACAGATGGCAATTGTGGTGGGAAGACCTTTTAAAAAATCTTTCTGGTACAGCAGAAGGGACTTTAATTTCCTTGTCTGAGCTGGGTAATTAACAGTAACTGTTCCAAGTGGGATCTGGTAGAATTTGAGGACCAGTGGGTGGCTCGAATGCCATACCTGCATTTAGCAACTCTGGAACAATTCATCTTGGATCCAGAGGTTTGTTTTACTCTGAATGCTGCATTTTGTTTGCTGTTGTCATGCTGGATTGTTGTATAAAGCAGCATCACTTAAGCAAAACACGGGAAAAGCTTTTTCATTACTTACCTTGAATGCAAGGCAGTCGTAGCCTAACAACTGCTTTAAATTCCTCAGCCCTCGCAGAGCAGGGAGGAGGAATGTGCTGCTGCCCTAATGCCACCCTGGCTCAGAGCTCGGGTATCCAGCATGGCCCCAACAAATGCCTTTTGAAAACTCCACACTGCTTTTCCCAAAGCCTGGTTACATAGGTTGAGATTGTGAATGTGCTCCCAGCTCATTTAATTCAAAGCCATGCTGGGCCTGAGCTCGGGAAGCAGCGAGAGGTGAGAGATTCGTGCATGGAGTTCCTTCCTGCTCTGCAGTGACAAAAGGAATAATGTGCTTTAACAGGCTTTTAGTGTTCTACCCTCCTCCCACTTGTGTTACTTCAGGATGCTGGAGGCAGATGGCACAGTGCTCTGGCACCTTTGGATCTGTCTGTTGGATCTGAAAATTAACCCTCACGAAAGAAATTCCGTGATAATTTCAAGAGCTAATGTGCTTTTCCCTTAAGTAGATTTAACACCATGATTAATGTGGTCTCAAAATACATTGTTGTCACTGCTTTGGACAGCAAAGTAGAAACGTGTCAACCTAAAGGTTGTTGGCTGCCCTCAGTGATGCCTTGCTGATGTTTTAATTCCTTTGTAGAGCCTGCTATGTGTTCCAAGGCTTGTGTGACTGATGGACTGCTGCAGGCTCAGCTCCTTGTTTTAGCTGGAGTTCTACCCCGTGCAAAACTGAAAGGGGCATTGCAAAGAAATATTGGTAAATTTTAAGAGGATTGATGTGTTTTCTTTAAGTCTGACCCGCATCTTTTGCCCGTGGCTGTTCCAGGCGTTTTGCAGCCGACCTGCACTTGGTTTGCTGGTCAGAGCATCAAGGTTTGTGTGGAATTTTCCATGACTGCCTAAGCACTCTGATACATTTGTGGCAGCTCCCATTACAAAGCTGCTCTGCTTTTTCTCCTCCTTACAAAGCATTCTAGAAATAGCAGACAGATGAGCCAGTGTGTTCACTAAATGTGTTTATATAGTTAGTATTTAACATAGATTTAAATCCATGGAAGCATCCATTGCTTTTTCTGACTCTTGTAACATTTACAAAGCAAATATATCTTTTAACAGTGGAATATTTATTTCTGTTTAGCTTTCCTGGATATTTTCCACAAACTACATTCCTCTGTTCTGGCTATGGCTTCTGCAGTGTTAGTTTGTGCTCTGCTCCAGTGACAAGGCTGCTGTGCTGATGATCTGGGGTTTGTGTCGTATTGGAGTTATTCCTGTGGGGTTGTTTTTTATATTTTTTTTTTTTTTTTGTGTTCCTGTAGCATTGTACCCTTTTGCTTCAGGTCCTGTTTCTTGACCTCTGTGCCAGGTTTAAATTCACTTTTGTTCAGTCTCTGAAAAATATACCATGTCTGCAAGGGCAAGTTGTCATGCACTGAAAAGCAAATGAGAGAGAGGATGTTTCTCAGAGGTTGTTGTTTAAAGGGTGCTTCAAAGGCACTGAAAAAAGGTCTGTCTCTTTAATGTTTCCATCTTCTGAGCCCCCAAATACCTGAGTTTCATGTGTCTTAAAACACTTTCCTGTCAAAAGAGAAGTATGAGGGAAATGCTATCAGGTGGTTTTCTGTTGCTTTCAATTGAACAGTTCAATCTATTTCGGTTACAGAATGATTTGGTGCCATAACTTCATTGCTGGTGGCTGGTCCTTGTGTATGAGCTTGACTAGAATTTTTATTTGATCCTAGACCTTCCTGAAATAGCCTTTTCTTCTCTGATAGTCCTCGTGCTTTGGACAACCTTTCCTTTGTCACAAGCTGTGTCATTTGGCTGATGTTGTCTCTGTTGGGTTGGGGGGTTGTCTTGCAGTTGGCTGATTGCAATTCTGGCTCAACTCAACCCTCTCTTTGGGCCGCAGTTAAGCAATGAAACAATCTGGTATCTTAGATATCACTGGCCTTAAGGATGTCTGTGCTGTGCTGCAGTTCATTGACTAGGTGAGTATGATCAGATTGATTGATATATTCGGTGTGTTAAAGCTTCAGGAGACATTGAACAGTAGTGTGAGCAGTGTACTCAAACTACTGCAGCTCTTTGGTAGGAGAAATCTGTCTTTCTGTAGGCTGCAACAAAACATTTTGGATGTTAATCTTGGTTGGATATGTGAAAAGCTTGAACTGAATTATTTATTGACAGTTATTTTTCTTTCTATCCTGTCATGTGGTGCTGTGTTCAGGGATTTATAAGGAGAAGAAAATATTTCTTAAAAAAAAATTATTGGACTGGAGTGTTTTTTAATAGCTAACATAAGTGGATTTCCTAATCTTTACCAGTTGTTAAACCTCTCCTCAAGCCTGCTACCATTTCACCTAAGACCTGCCCTGATTTCCAAGGCAACACAGAGTTGCCCTCATTCATTCGGGAAGCTGGAGTGGGAACTGCCATTAGAATGTTCTTTATCTCCTGTCAATACGTTGCACTAGCCCGGAGCTCACAGCTTGATGGTTTATTTTGTTTTTAATGACAGCCTGTGTGCAGCTTTAATCCCAGGTGAGCCTGGTGGTTGCTATCTGGGCAGTGCTGCTGGAATGTGGTTCTTGCAGTTCCTGGGCTTTTGGACAGGGCCAGCAAAAATAAAGTGTTGTACTAAAAGTACCTTGATGCTGTTGGGCTTGTCCAGGAGGGCAGTGTTTGGAATTGAAGGTTCAAATGAAGGAAATGTGGAAACAAGCACCCATGATTATGGTTTTTTAGCTGGTAACTGAATAATTAAACACAGTTTTTTGTCCTTGTACAATGCAGTCTTAGTTCAGTGCAGCAGGCAGTGACAGTTGATGTTATAGCTCTGTTAATCACTTTCTGTGAAGTGTCCTGGACATTTGCTCCCCAGTTTCAGAGAAGGCTCCGTGTGAACAGGGATATTGTCAGACTGGGGCCTGTGTGTGTGTCTGTAGTTCCTTTTAAGCACCAAGCAGAAGCTAAAGGTAGACTTGGCCCTCTTTCAACTCCAGGCCTGTAATTAGCTAAGTCAGTCAAGCAGAATTTCCTAGGAGCATTTTCACTGCTTGGGTGCTAACATATAATTAGTTAGCTAAAACAGAGAACAGCATGTTTTGGTAATGGGCACACAGATCCCTGAATCCCATAGGATGATTCAGTTGCCTGGGATCTAAAACTGAAATTAAGTTATCTGGACATAAAAACTGGGCTTCATGGTCTGCGTGTTGAAGCCAGCAAGGACAGGCAGGAGGTGAGACACAACCTCTGGACTCCTGCTAGCAGGATCAGGCCTTTCCCCCTCCATTTCAGTGAAGGATTTTCCAGAGAACTGGAGTTAAATTCGTACCAAGGAAGAGAGGGAACTTGTGTGTTTGAAGATGACTGCAGAGTTTGTGAGGAGCTGTCATTTTTCAACTTATTAATGGAGCATTTAAGCCCTGCATAGCACACGTTGTGTTACATGAAGGAGTTTGTTTTAACCTTTCATCTGATTTCATTGGCTTGATTTCGGAATAAAAGTAAGATTCTTTTCCCTGTAAAAGAATTACTTAGAAAAGTAAAAGCATATAATAATCCTCAAATATCTGTTCTTTGTTGTTTGAAATGGGCTGTCACAGGTCACAGCACTCCAGTCTTGTTTGAGTGCTGTTGCAGGGCTGAGGGAGGTGCTCTGTGTCCTGTCCTTGCTCCTGTGGAGTTTCTGATTAGACAGGAGTGAGTGAGATTCCATCTGATAATGCTTGGGGTATCTCTCAGACACTGCATGGATTCCCATCAGTGTAGCAACCAGTTATTTCTGGATTTTGAGATGTGCTTTTCCAGCATTCAAGGAACATGTACTATACTTGTTTCTGCCTCCTGTTCCTTTCAGTTGAGGTTTGGGTGGATTAGTATGGAAAATGCAAAGAGAATGAAGTGCTAACTCCCAAAGTGGAAAGATCCTTAAAAATAAGGATGATTTAAGCAAACCCATTTTACTTTACCAACTGAGCAGGCTGAAAATGCTCCAGTGAGCTCCTCATGTTCTGCTGAGGAGCTATGTGTATGCTGACTTGATTGATCTGTGCCAAATTACACAAGTTTGCTCTGTGTTTTCAGGCAGTCTCCCTCCCATCCAAGGGATGATTTTATAGTAACTCATTTGATACTTCACCAAGTTAATGGCTTGGATGGCAGCGTGTAAGAGCACACAGAGCTCTGTAGCTGTGGTAAATCTGGGCTGTGGACTCTTCCAAACCGTGATCCAACACCACCTTTTCTCCTCTACTTGGTGAATTCACAGTCTGTGTTCTCAGAGCAGGAACTTTGTGCAAGTGCAAGAAGGGCTGTCATCCAGCTCACTGGATGGTGTTAGAGCAGTGAAAACATTTGAGGGCAATAGTTGTTCTACCAGCTTATAATGTAACTAAAACTACTTGCAGTAACTTCAGAAATGAAACTGCCAAGAAAACATCCACACAGATGAATTATCTCCAGTTCTTGAGCATTGCTCAGTGCGTTTGTGGAATGGAAATAGCTGTGGTTAACAGCCAGGCCTTCAATTAGCAAACTGTCTCCATGGAAAGGAATAATGAAGTTGCCTCTTGCTTTGCAGGTGAAGAAGAGATGAAAAACTGCAGTGACCCAAAGGTGCCCTTTCCGTAGCTGGATGGATGCGAAGCCTGCAGTAATGCCTTAACCTTTCTAATGTTCTTCAAGCGGCTTCTTCAAAGTCCTGTATTTTTTCCTACTATACCATTTAACAGTGTGCCTAATGCAATTTATACTCCTCTTTGGTACTGTTAATTTGTGACTGTTAACTCCAGATGTGATGAAAATTTCTATTTTTACGGGTTGTGGAATCACATTTCCTGTTCGTTTTATCTGTAATAACACTTTCTATTTGCAGGTCTTAGGTTGTCTGTCATTGTGCTGTTCACCTCTGTTCTGTTTGCACTGGACAAAAATGTGTGCAATAAACTGTGAGGAGAGGAGAAACAGTGGTACCACGTGCTGATGGCATTTTTTTTTTTTTTCCAAATGAATTGTATTCTTGAGAAACCTGGCCTTAAATTTCTCATGCCTGGAAATAAAAGTAATCTTCTACTTGATACAAAATGTTCTCGTGCCATGTTTAACTGTTACTTTTCTATGGGTTTAATCAGATACTTGGAATTGAGCTGAGGAAATTTAGGTGATGTGGATAAATTGTGATAAGTTAAATAGTAGGAATAGATAGGCAGCTTGTTGCCTGTATGGAGACCTTGTAGTGATTTTGACAGGAGGCTGATTTACTCTCTGGCACATTTGAAGGATATTTATAGGAGCAAATGGCTTGAATTGAACAGCAAACGTTACAGTTGTTTTGTACTGACCTGACACTTGCATGTGGAATTGCAGACCTGGGAACGCACATGACAACGGGGGCAAGAGGCTCCTGAGGCTCCTCGGTGTCAGCTGAGTCTGTGGGGTTGGGGATGGATCTGCTCAGTTGTTTGCTGAGGAGTAGCTTCAAAGCATGTAAATGCTGCCTCCTGAATGCTTCCTTACCTCATGACCAGATAAATTACAATTGTTCCCTTTCTTGTTATGCACAAGGACATAATGGAATGGTTAATATTTTATTTGCTTTTCCCTCTTGGATAGCACCATTTACTTGTTCAGTGGGACAGCACTCATTACTACACAGGAAATTCCAAGATCCTGACATGTAACTTGCAGTGATCCAAAACTGGACAGTGTGAATTGCAAAAGAAGGAAGAATGTGCCCATTATTACAAATAAGCATAGCAGCTGTTGGGACTGGAATAGTGGGGTTTTTTTGTGATGTTACTGTCTAAGAGCTGTATTTTACCGTGCAAGGTGTTGTACACAGTCACGTTACACAGTCTATACCAAATAATTCCTAGGAGTATTGAAACCAAGTGATCATATAAAAATGTAAGGTTGTTGTTTGGCTTTTGAAGTGTGTGGAGAATAAGATATGTTGACGTTGTATAAGGAGGGGAAGAGAAATACTTCAAGAGATGATTGACAGATTTGAGATTTTAAGATACATTGATCTGCTTGTCATATTTACCCTAAAGTGAAATGTCCCAAAAGAAAACACTCAGTGACAAACAGTGCTGTTAGTTTATTGTGTTACCTCTGTCTTTAACAAGCTTTCTATTCTATGTTCTAAGCTATCACTTGCTCTAGAAGAGAGAAGTAAAACAAAGTTCCCATGGGGTCTCTCACTGGTGCTGGACTTGATGGAAAGAGCTATTCCATGCCAAGAAGCCAGAATAATTTTCATTTAGATGCTTCCCAGAAAGAAATTCCCCTTTTTCAGCGTGGTTAATATTTCCTCTGAAGCAGATGCCAGGTGGTGGCATGACTGAAGAAGCTGAAATAATAATGTTTTGTGTCTGTTCTGTAGATGTTGTATGACCTTCTCTCTGCATGGTGGTTGTGGAATGGTCTGCTCCTCGTGTGCCAGGAATTAACACTGCTTGGGATAATTTCTCTTTTTGCATGACTGCAGGAAATGAGGACAGAGGGATTCAGCCACTGGTGTTTAACAAACAATGCAGGTACCCGAGCCTTTATCACGCATTGGTCTTTGTTTTCTCACAGCAGAAGAGAACACAGAATGTTCAAGTAATAAAGAAAGAAATTTGTGCTTGAAATGGAAAACCTGTGCCTGCAGTGAAAGGTATTTGGGTAAAAAAAATTAGGAAGTTGAAGGAAACTGACTCCACAGTCAAGTCATGAAGACTTTTAAGTCCTAATCTCTGGTAATGTGTAGAGCGAGAGTTTAGGTCAGGGTCATTTCAAATGCTTTTAACTTTTGTTCATATTGGTTAGGAAATTCTAATATTTGCATCTCTGCCCCTCACAAGAAATTGTTCTGGAGAGTTTATGGAAGTTTAGTTTTCCTGTAGTGGAAATCATGGAACCATTTTACTCCTGTGAAGGGCTAAGTTGTCGGAGGTGAGTGGCTGCTCCCTTGTTTCCATAATTAAACATGGAGTTTCTGGGGCAAAAGAAGAAGAAATGGGGTGAAATGCAAAAAACTTCTTTGAAGAATAGAAGACATATTCTTTACAAATAACAAGATAAGAACAGCTGAGTCTATTTTTTATTATGCTTATTAGCAATAATTTCTTCAGTTGTGTCTGAAGCAGTCCAGGCCAGCCACCTGTCATTGTGAAAGGTGGTTTTGTGCACGTAGTTGAAGCCAGTAGGAAAAATACAGAGCTGCGGGTAGAAGATGGAAGGATGAAGAGGGTAAGTAGGCGAGCAGGGCCGCAGAGGAGGAGGGCCGGGCTGTGGGGACACGAACCCGGCCCCACCACAGCCGCTGCCGCCGCCCC
>VZRS01010108.1:102687-190838 GCA_013398055.1 Ifrita kowaldi | reverse complement strand
ATGTTGGCCGGAGGTGTGTTAGTGGGTCAGGGCCGGGCCGGGGGACGCGGGGTGGACACGGGGTGGACACGGGCACGGCGCGGGGCTGTGGCCGCGGGGGCCACCCGCCGCCCCGTCCCTCCGCAGCGCTTTGCCTCAGGGGGGCTGTCCCACCTGGGCGTCGGGACCGGCCCGGGGCGGTGCCCGCGCATAGGGGGTCCCGTTCCCCGCGCTGAGGGGAGGACGGGACGCGTTGCCGTCTGCTGCTCCCGGCCCGTCCCCGCTGGTTTGGGTTATAAAACATCCGTGAGTTCCCCGGGCCGCCTCAGGAGCCGCCTGCGGGTCTCAGCGTGTCCCCCCACGGGTGTCGAACACCTCTCCGTGTCTGGTCTAAGCTCACGCAGGTTCCCAGCCGGGAACACCTTGCCGAAAGCCCCTCGTGTCACCGACGACTCAAACCCAATCTTGATTATTCCCCCTTTGTCCCCAGGGTCTCCACCCTGGGCGTTATTCCCTGCCCGCGGCATCACTGCCGTGCCCTCCCCCTGTCCCTGCCAGCCCCGCAGCCCACGGCATTTCTCAGGCTGCTGGAAGGGATCCGCTATTCCGGATAATTTCTCTGTCACACTCGGTATAAGACACGCGGTGTTTATTCAGGCTTCCCCGTGCAACAGGCTGAACGGCTTGGAGCACTCCGCGCTGCCAGCTGAAATGTGCGATTCTCACTTAAAGTGATCGTGATCTTTCTGTTGCTGCCTCTCGAGGGGTAACTTGTTGAAATCATGCTCCGCATAACATGCAAAACAGAATCAGATTCTCGTATTGTCTTTCAGACACTTCTAAATGTGTTAAAGATTGCGTTTAAAAGGCCTCTAAGGTCGCTTCCGAGCATCCTTGTGGGGAAGGTTAATTATGACTATTATTACACGTGTTTTCATAGTAAATATTATAGAGGAGCAGACGCAGGTGCCTTAGAAATATTATCGATTTTTATTGTTGGCAGCTTAAATGAGAAGTCAGAATTTCTGTGGAAAATAAATCATAGGATCCCAGAATGGTTTATGTTGGAAGGGACCTTAAAGATTATTTAGTTTCACCCCCCTGCCATGGGCAGGCACACCTTCCACTATCCCAGGTTGCTCCAAACCCCGTCCAACCTGGCCTTGGACACTTGCAGGGATCCAGGGGCAGCCACAGCTTCTCTGGGTGTGATAATTCTTCTGCGAGAAACCTTTCCTGCTAAAACAATCTCGGCGAAATTCCTTTTTAGATGCACGAATAACAGTAGCTCAGAGACCTTAGAAAGTGTCAGTAGTTTACCTGAGCCAAGAAGGAATTGTTCTGTGTTTGGTGGGAGTATTCCCTGATAAGAGCAATCTGCAGCAGAGACATCAGGCCACTGAGCATCCTCCCCAGGTGGTTTTTAAATAACGAGAGAGGCAAACAGCCTTGTGAAGGACAGAGGTTGAAGTCCCTTTAGCATTAGCAGGAATTAATTAGGAACAAATAGAAGCTTTTGTCCCACTAATAGACCGATAGTATGGGATAAATAAGGGAACCCACAGGTTTAGATTCCCACGGCCTCATGTCCATGCTCTGTGGTTTGGGAATCTTAACTAAATGTTTTAACATGCAACCTTGATAAGGAGATTTGGCACTGCATGAGAAGTGCTTGAGAGTTGGCACTGGCGTGAAAGTCAAACCCAAAAGTTTTCTGAAAATTGTAAATTTAAGGTTTCTACCTTGCTGTAATAATTTCATTAATTATTTTTTTTTAAAATCCTTTTGGTTTTAAACTCTTAAGCCATGGCGTGTTTTTTTTACTTTTTGGGCAATTTTGGCTGATGCATTTTTTTAGATTTGCTGCTGGCTTTGAAGTATTCAGTACAGATGTCCCAATTTTAACAAGAGTATAACAATCATAATTTCACAGTACGAAGAGTAGACCAGACTGTACCATTCCCTTCATCATAAGACTTGTGTTGCTTTTTGTTTTTTCCTGGAAACTACAGAATTAATTTTTCTCTTAGTCTGGAAGATTCTGTCAGAAACAAATATAGGAACAGCCATCCTGTCGGGATGTAGAATATTGCTGGAGATTGGAAGCCAAATTGTTGTTTAGTTTTGGTTTTTTTGTCCTTGCTTTCACCTCACTTTGCTTCAGGGGAAATCTGTGGATCAAAAAAAATTCAAATGTTAGTTTTACTACTAATTCTCATGTGCAAACAACTCTCCTAACTGCGGTGTTATTTTAATTAAAGTTTATGCTATGAATATTTTAACTTTAACAAGTTTTTTTTAATTAATGGAAGTCTGTTAGTATAGTTCTAATAAGTTTAACATGCTGCACATCCCACTCTTGGCACTAAAATAAGAATAAAATCTCAGTCTTTGTTCCAGAACATACAGAAAAGTGCTTTTAGTAGGAATATATTAATCTGGGCATAGTTGTTATAGAATATGTTGATGCAGAATGTTTGTTAGTGTAAAAAATAATCACTTTTTTGTGCTTCTGCCTCTTGCATGTTGGTCAATATCAGTGCAGGCTGGGATATAAACACAGGCTGGGGATGCACAGATGGAGCAGCCCTGGGAGAAGGCCCTGGGGGTGCTGGTGGGTGGGAGCTGGGCCTGCCTTGGCCCTCAGGATCCCCCCGTGCCCTGGGCTGATGGCCCGGCGTGGGCAGCAGGGCAGGGGGGATTGTGCCCCTCTGTCCCACTCTGCTGCCTCAGATGTTGTGTGTGGGATTGCAGACCAGAGCTTCTCTTTAGAGGTGTCACTTCCAGGTCTGGAAATCCGTCTGCTGTGGGCGAGTAGGATTGGAAAAGTAACACTGGAGGGGGAAGGGATGGTCAGTGGAGGAAAGGGAACAGAGACAGTGAAGTAACAGTTTCCCTCTCCTGAAGGGAAGAGGCTTAGAAGAAGTGAAACAGTCTGTGGATCTTAGTTCTTTCAAGTGGCAGTGCTCCATCAGACTCAGGGTCTGGGGGTCTTAAGCAGATATTGTTTTCTCTCCAGGATGGAAAAAGCAAAGAGCGTAATGCCTTAGATGCCTGTGCTGGCATTTTAATAAAAATCCATCACCAAGAAAGTAGAGGGACTTGGCTGCTTTGGTGAGTCCAGGAATGAGATTGCAGTGGGTGGAAATACAGGAAGACATTTTAAAAGAGTGTCTTTGCTCACTGTGATGAAATAATAATAATACCAATAAATGTAGTGTCTTTGTGCTGGGGGAGAAAAGTAAAAGAATTTTTAAAAGTCTGGCTAATAATTGAAGAATCATGTAGAAAGAAAAAAAAAGGAACATTATTCAGAAACAAAAGTAAGAAAAATACAGGCTCATTGAGGTTGGAAAAGACCTCCAGGACCATCGAGTCCAACCTGTGACCGATTCCCACCTTCCCAAGCAGACCAGAGCCCTGAGTGCTATGTCCAGTTGTTCCCTGGACACCTCCAGGGATAGACTCCACCCCAGGCAGGCTGCACGTTCTCAGCTTGAAGACTGCCCTGAGCAGAGAGTGTTCTGTAATAGAAAACAAGTTGGCACGAACTGTGGAAGGAAAAAATGTTTTTAAGAGACGTGCAGGAGAACTTCTTGCATCTCTAACTCCAGTATTTCATAAAATGTCCAGATACAGTGAACAGTGCATGGTACATAATGGTTCTTTCCAAGCACATGGTGTAGTTTTTGTGCTTTCTCTGAAATTCAGAGTTGGCCATGAATGTTTCAGGTTGAGCTTTTAAGTTTAGTACTGGCAGGCTCTTGTGAGCTATTTTTTTATACCTGCATCAAAATTGTGACTTTGACAAGCTGTGCTGTGTGATGCAGTCACCATCATGAAAGTGTAATTGTTCCTGTAATGCACTTACAGCAGGCATTTAGCTGCTGGGATAATAAGCACTGTGCAGCCAACAAAACAGCACAGCCACGCTCCATGTGCCTTTCCAGTGGTACAAAATACACAGCTGAACTGGGCCAGAAATAGCAACTTTAGTTACAGCCACAGTACAAATGATTCACGCAGGTGACCGAGAAAGACTTTGAGGTGCCAGGCTGAAAGCTGCATTTTGGGGTTTTCTCTTCTAGGGGCTTCTTTGGAGGTGCTGTAGTGAGGCAGGAGGGTGTTTTAGTGGCCCGGGGAGGCAGCACATGCACAGGAGCTGCCGTGTGTGTCCTGAGTGCTGCATGTTTGGAGTTTAGCTCCTGCTGTGGGCTGGGTTAGAGCAGTAATCCCAGGTAATGCACCCGCTGCTCTCCTGTGTGAAATTCAGTCTTTCCGGGCATCTTGGAACCACCATTCCTCTTTAGAAGGTAAATATTATATACAGGGGATTATTTTTTATTAGGATTTGTCTTTAATTAGGTGTTAACTCTGTAGAACAGGCTTTGGTTCCTTGTTGATGACTGATGGGATTTTAACCAGTGTATACGTACATGCCTCCATCAGTAGCCCAAATTCTTAAATGTTTAATGGACATAGCTCTTCCCAAGATCACAGAATCATGGAACGGTTTGGGCTGGAAGGGACCTTAAAGATTATTTAGTTTCAATCCCCTGCCATGGCCAGGGACACCTTCCACCATCCCAGGCTGCTCTAAGCCCCATCCAGCCTGGCCTTGGACACTTCCAGGGATCCAGGGGCAGCCACAGCTTCTCTGGGCACCCTGTGCCAGGGCCTGCCCACCCTCACAGGGAGGAATTCCTTCCCACTATCCCATCTAACCCTTCTCTCTGTCAGTGTGGAGCCATTCCCCTTGTCCTGTCACTCCAGGCCCTTGGAAATAGTCCCTCTCCGTGTGTGTTGTAGGCTCCTCTCAGGTGCCCTGCCCTTCCTCAGGCCCCAGTGAAGGAAGGAGCCTCCTCCCAGGAGCAGGATCGGGAGCAGAGCTCAGCACTGATGTGACTCCAGATCTGCAGACACAGAACCAGCTCCGGGCCTGGCTCCTTAATCACCTTAATCTGATTTCCCTGCAGGCTGTTGCCACAGGAGCCGGCACCCTGCCCGCTGCCTCGGGCTCTGTATTCCACCTGTGTCTCTGCACTTGGGAAGGGCTGATAGAAGGCATTGATGGAAATTGTCCTGAAGTAGAAATTCCTGCTATATTTATCTTCAATAATTCTTAATGCTGCTGTACTTGAGCTCTGCCACAGCTCTTTTAGTTCATTCAGAGCTGCATTCATTATAGATAACACAACAGCTGGACTATTCTTTTCTAACTTGGTCTTGGGCTGAAAGTGCCAGTAATGATGAATTCTGTAAAAACAGGACTTTAACTGCAGTGTACAAATTACTTTCCTTCACAGCAAGTTCTGAGTTTACACCTGTGCTTCCATATGTGTCACTGACTTGTGCCATACATCTTTATTCACCAGTTCGTGAAGAAACACTGGGAGTTAAGTATAAACACCAGGAGTCTTTTAATGATGGTCTTGATCTTTCTGGGAAATTTGGAAAGCAGTTGGAAGTAGGGCTGCTTTGTTGGGAGCATGAAGGATGCCTGGATTGTGCAGCTCCCTGAGGCAGTGTCTTTCTTTTCATGGCCTCACTGTGTTTTTTCCCCCTCCACAGAGCTACTAAGAAAAATCCTATGTTGTGAAATAGTTGACTAGATCCTACTGGGATTCAAGTCACATTTAAGTATTAATATTATAAAATGTCAAGAATGAAATACAAAGAATTACAGGAATAATCGGATTAGCTGATACACTGCTTTGACCTGGGAGGACATGCACTGGCATTCTTAAATAGTGCAAGAAGTTTATCACTCCAGTCTTTGAGATGGTAAAAGTATTTTAGCCTTTAATGTTTGTTTTGAGGATTTGGAAGTGATCCAAAAGCTGCCACCTGGAAGTGTTGGTTGGTTGTTACTGAAATCAGTGTCGGTACAGATGAAGTTTCAGCCCCCTTTGCTGGCTGTGTGTGGAATGGCCTGAGGCCCATGTTCTACCAAAAAACTCAACAAAAATAACCAATGCAGGAGCAGCAAACGTTTCCTTTCTTTCCCCTTTGCATCATGGAGAACTCTGGCAGTCTCCTTGTGAACGCAGGTGGTGGCAGTGGTCTGGTGGTGATGTCAAAGTGTTAATCTGATGTGCTGGTGAAAAAAGCATCAATCTTCATGGAAATAAAGTGTTTGGGTATTTGGCATCGTAACCTTCTTGTGTCTCTCTTTGTGTCTGAGAACATGGTGTGTTTGTTTTAAAGAACAGGCCCTTTCTCCTAGCCCAGCTGAGGCTGAGAGGTGGCTCAGTCATTCCTGCCAGTCCTGCTGTGGTGTGGCCTGTGCTGGGTGAAGGGAGATGGGGGTTGCTGAGGCACAAACTTCACTTAAAAGTCGCTTTTAAATAAGTAAAGTGAAGGGTTCCTTGGAGGTTTTGGAGCAGAAAGGAGCTTTTCTCACAAGGAACTGGCTCGTTCCCCACAGGGCCCTCTGAGGAGTGGCTGCTCTGGCAGGGGTATCGAGGGTTCAGCTGAGAACTCCTGTGGAACTGGACCTGTAACTGTTGTTCTTTATATTCCAGCTGCTGTTTGCAAAGCAGAGTGTTTTGATAAGTAAAGACTTCTTTGCATAGTGTCTGTTTTTACCACAGTCTGATGGTCCATATGCTAAAGAGGACAAACTAGCTGAGATGCCATCTGAAAGTGGGAATAATCACGGGGATGCTGTCATGTGCTGCTGGGGGAGGGTTCTGAGCTGTGGGAGAACGCTTAGAGTTTACTATTTGTTTTTCAAAAGAAGAGAATAAACACAGCCTGAGCAGATTGCACCAAAGTCTGACTTAGGAGCAATGCTGGGTGAGGGTTTTCCTTACACTGCTCAGAATGCAGGAATAAGCAGGATGTGAGGCTCTGAAGAGTCATTTCACAAACATCTGAAGTAGAGCAGGTCTACAGAAGCTCCTAAACTGGTGAAACTACCAGTAGATAAATTGGTCCAATTTCAACATATGCCTTACTTGAATTAATAGAGAAGATACTTTATTAGACAGCTGTGAATTTGGCACAGTATTTAATTTGTTCTCTTGGGGAAATCTGTCTCTTCCACTCTGCTGCTGGATGGTTTCTGTGATCTTCTACCACTAGATGTTGCTATGTGAGTGATTGATGTAATCTTATCTGATGCTGGATGGATTCATCCCTGAAGAAAAGGAGGAGATATCACCGAAACAGCATTTTTGCCTGTTCTGAAATTTGTATTTTGAGACTTTTGCTTAAGACATTTTTAGAGTTTATTGCCTCTGTTACATTAGTCATAAAGGTTGCCTCTCTCTTGGATACCCAGCAGTGTGCTGATTATTGTTCCAAATTTGGCAGAGTTTTCTCTTCAGGTGTGTCTATAGAGCTGCTGGTCTCAGCAGCAAGGGAAAAAGGCAACAAAATGTAACTTGGCCAAAAATGGTTTTGCAGCAACTCTGTTCTGTAGCATCTGTGGCTTTTCATTCAATGAAAGATGGCAGGGGAAGAAAATTTCTGTACATTCCAGCATGAGGAAAAATCAGTTTTCAGGGGAAATTTTTGCCTTTGGCTGTTTTTTAAGCTTTCACCTTGTTGGTGAAGGATTACTCACCTCCTTGGGGATTTGCTGTGTTTATTCTGCACAGAAATCTACAAATAGAAAAACTCCATCAGGGTGAACTGAAGTTATCCTAAGGAAAAATTTCATTGCATGGATAGTGTAAACTCCCTGAGACTGAAGTAAAGCTGGAAAGGAATCTACAAGTGAATAAAACAAGAAGTTTGGAATTGGATTTGGGGAATCTGGGCTTGGAAATGCCTCAGGTAAGTCTGCTAGGATTTTATTCGCTTCTGTAAATAATTCTGCCTCTGTTTAAGAACAAATTTGACCAGCACTAGCCGGGAGAGTGTATAAGAGATTAAAGGATGTATATTTCGTAGGGTCCCTGTAGTGTCTGTGCTGGAAGCTGTGGTGCTGCTCTTGGTCCTGTATTTGTTCAAGCTGCAGCCAAATTGTCTCTTGGTGAGGGAGGATGCCTGGAGAGCAGAACAGCCTTTTATTACTGCGGTGATTCACACATCAGCACACTGAATGACTTTCAGCAGCGCAGCGTTTCTCCCTTCCCAGCCCTCAGGGTGAGAGTGTCTAGAAAAGAAATTGAGGTCTGGAATTAAATGTAGCAGAAGGCCTTGCTGCCCATTCCCTGCCCGCCCAGCCATCCTGCATACTGCTTTTTTGCCAAATTTCGCTTCGTTCTTGAGAGAGAGGTAACAATCTTGATTCAGTTGGCATAAATTTTGCTTTCCTTACAATTTATATGGAAGTTTTATGAGTTCTAATGGCTCTAAACACAGTCAACGCTGCTTTAGTACAGAATGATTTGTATTAGGGGGAAGACCCTGCCTACTGATACTCCCAGATCTTGCCAGGACTGGCCCTCATCCTCTACAAATGCCAGCTTATCCCCAAACTTGGCAAACATAAGGCTTTCAAACCAACAGGGAAGAATGAAGCAGCAGTGAATGCTCTCTCAGCTCTGTGGTGGATAGAAATGTGTCCTTTGATTGCTCCTGAATGTTGTCAGCTGCTCTTAAAGCATTTTCTGGCTCTGGGGAATGATGAGCTTATCTGTGGAGGTAAAAACCCTCAGAGACTAGGAGGAAATGGTGATCCTCTTTCTGTTTGACTGAAACAGTCATTCTGTGATAAGCAAAACATGTTTCTGTTTGTTGAAGATGAAAATGTACCCTTTTTATGTCATGTTTGACACATCTGTCTGTCGTGTTGTAGCCCAGTGTGAGTGGAATGGACCCTCCTTTTGGGGATGCCTTTCGGAGCCACCTGTTTTCAGAGCAGACTCTGATGAGCACGGATCTCCTGGCAAGCAGCTCGGATCCAGACTTCATGTATGAGCTGGTAGGTCACCTGTGTGTGTCCAGAGCTTCCTCTCCTTGACTAACACCAGGTTCCTCTAGTGATAAAGGGATGTTTGTGTAAGAATGCTGGAGGATTATTCATTATTGCTGGCTGCTGATTAGGGAAGAGCTGGACTGCTTGTCCAGCAAATGTGATGCTTCCTCAGCAGGCACTTCTTCAAAATGGCCATTGGGATGAGCTCAAATACACCTTCCACTATCCCAGGGTGCTCCAAGCCCCATCCAGCCTGGCCTTGGACACTTCAGGGATCCGGGGGCAGCCACAGCTTCTCTGGGCACCCTGTGCCAGGGCCTGCCCACCCTCACAGGGAAGGATTTGTCCCCTGCTATGTTCTACTTCACCCAAGCTGTGAATGCAAGGGAAGGAAAATAAAAGTTGACTCACAAGCTACTTACATGAGCATTCCCTTTTTTATTTTCTCCCTGCATCAAAGGAGAAAGGTCACTCGTGGTCATTAATTGGTCATGTTAGAATGAAGTTTTCCAGGAACTGGTAAACTCAAGCATATTATGTTAAGAACACAGCAAAGATTGGCCTAGATTACAGAGATGCCTGTGATGTCTTTCATATTTTAAATACATGGATATTGGTACTGGTTTAGTTCCCGATGAGACAGTGAATTTGCAATAGCAGGGAAATACTGGAAGAGCAGTGTCTTCAGAAGGATCTGTTGCTCAAGCACAGAAGCTGAACTTCATTCTGACCCTCAAAAGAAGGTTTTAGTTGAAAGTTGTGGTCTCTTCTATGTCACTGTTCTCTCACACTTCACTGGAATTGAGCTCTCCATACCAGATTAAGTAGAGGAAAGAGATGACGGATACTTTTTTTGTATTAACTTTTAACTTCTCTTATTGTGCACAGGACAGAGAAATGGACTATCAGCAAAGCTCCAGGGACAACCTGCTTTTCATGGAGGACTGCAAAGACCTTGAGAACTTGGAGTCTTTTACGGACATCCTGGACAAAGAAGCTGCTTTCACCTCCAAGTGGGAGCAGTGGGATACCTACTGTGAAGACCTAACTAAGTACACTAAATTAACCAGCTGTGACATCTGGGGAACAAAAGAGGTGGATTACCTGGGCCTTGATGACTTTTCAAGCCCGTACCAGGATGAAGAGGTGATAAGCAAAACACCCACACTGGCTCAGCTGAACAGCGAGGACTCCCAGCCTGTCTCAGATTCACTCTATTACCCTGATTTGCTCTTTAGTGTAAAACAAAACCCTTTAAATTCTTTGTTACCTGGCAAAAAAATTGCAAGCAGAGCAGCTGCGCCGGTCTGTTCCTCCAAGAACGTGCAGGCCGAGGCCGCGCTGTCGGACTGTGCCCAGAAGGCCAGCAAGCCTGCCAGCCAGCCTGCTTCCAGTACACAGATCATGGTCAAGACCAACGTGTACAGCAATGAAAAGGTGAACATTCATGTTGAATGTAAAGACTATGTTAAAAAGGCGAAAGTAAAGATCAACCCCTTGCCGCAGAGCAGGCCCGTGCTGAGCCAGGCGCACGCTGACGCGGCCAAGGAGAACACCTGCTACTGTGGGGCTGTAGCAAAGAGACAAGAGAGAAAAGGACTCGAGTCCCCCCATGGTCACAGTACACCTCCTGTTTTGCCTTTTAAAGAGACTCAAGAACTGCTCCTCAGCCCTCCCCAGGAGAGCCCAGGGCTGGCTGTGGGGGAGAGCAGTCTTTCGGCCAGCGCGTCCGTGTCGGACTCCTCGCAGAAGAAAGAAGAGCACAATTATTCTCTTTTTGTAACAGACGCTTTGGGTGAGCAGTCAGCCAAAGCAGACCCCGAGGAAGAGGAGGAGGATGAGGATGATATTGAAGACGAGGACCATGATGAAGGATTTGGCAGCGAGCACGAGCTGTCTGAAAACGATGATGAGGAAGAAGATTACGAGGACGATAAGGACGATGACATCAGCGATACCTTCTCAGAACCAGGTACCAGCATTGCTGGGCTTTGGGAACGTGGAGGTTGATGGATTTGTCCTCTGAGTGGGAAGGAAAGCTTTTGAACTCCTGGTAGTTACAGATGAGCAGCACTGATCTTAAGTTGTGAACTCTCCTCCCGCATTTTCTAAGTGCTTTGCAAAATGCAATTATTTCAAAATATACAAAGTCTTTTTTGCCCTGTTTGGTGAAAAACTACATGACCTGTGGTCATGCAACAAAAATAATAATAGAGAATACAGGAAGCCCAGCTGTAGGCTGAGGTTAGAGCAGCTGCCTGTAAGTGTGGCCTTCTTTTTTTGTGGCTCTCTGGTAGGATGTGCAGAGCTTTCTAGCACTTCTTGTAGCTGTGAATCTACCCAGAGTTGGATCTGTCAGGATGAAATCATATCCTGAGTGAAATGATTTCATAATTACTAAAGTCCTGCTTGCAGGTACAGTTTGTCCACAGAATCCGAAGAATGGCTGCCACTGAAACTAATGAAATCATTTCTTGGTGGTTTTCAGCAGTAACACTTAGTGGGTCTTCAGAGGATACTGAATTCCTCTCTCCTGCCTGGAGAAATGGAGCTTTAACAGCAGAAATAAGACCTAACCTTCACCTAGAAGGTAACAAACCAGCAACATTGTATAAAAATACAATCTGCAGGGAAAGCGACAGGATTGTAACCACGTATTAATTTCATTTCAGAAATTATTACAATATTCACGTCTTATAAATGCCTTGTAGTAGAGTATAAGAATTAAAATATTCAGAGATTTGGCAGTTTGTAACTTCGAGGGGATAAAGCAGCTGAATTTTTTCCTTGTTGAGAACAGCAGCTTCCCTAAAGCTTGTCAGTGTTTGTCATAATGAACTCGCAGATGAAATTATTTTCTAATTAGATTTCCTGAGTTGGCATTAAACTCGTTAAGCATTATGCCCTTTATGTTACTTTCACATGCACACAACGCATTTTTATTAGCATTTTAAAGCCTCTTCCTCCCTCCTGGAGCAAACTCCCTCTGCTTTCTGGGGCCCTGAGCAGCTGTTCCAGCTCTGCAGCCCATGGGGGATGTGTTGCACTGGAAGCCTGGGATCCATGAAAAAGAGGTTGTGTTAAATGCTGTGGGTGGAATTAATTAATTAACTATTTTACTGACCAACAATCCACGTTCTGCAGCAGTAACTGAGGATCTGGGCTTATCCAAGCTTGCCAAAGCCTTCCATGAATGAAGCCTAAAGCCATGCACCTCAAATGTGGTGATGTTAAAAATTTTATCATATTTTTTGTCTATTTTAGAAGATAACATCTCCAGCTATTCTAATTATGTCACTCTTGTACTTTGTGTTGCTTTTTTACCTCTGTGGGTAAATACTATGGGTAAAGTATCTAAAAATAGGCACAGCAAAGGAAAATTAAACCTTCCACAGCTCTGAAAGCAAAATCAGTTGGTATTTTGAGTGAGGATATAATTTACTGAAAGGACAAAAATCTACCAGTTATTGCTGGCCCTCTAATGTTTTTTTATACATAATTTGCTTTTGCTTATTCTTCATGTATGTTTTTAGAGTGAATGAGATGCTTTCTTCAAGTGTTATCTGAGGAAATATTTAGATACAGTGAAGGAGAAATAGCTAAAAATGGGACTGGCTCTCAGGCAAGTTTGGACAACAGTGTTTTTATTATCACCATGACACAGATTTTGCAATTTTGGTCCCCTGCAAAGGTAGTTTATTATGGGAATTACCAGCCTAGGCCTTTTCTAGCATTTAAACGTGGTGGGTTTTGCTATTACTGAGTGTATTTTTCCTATTTCATTTAGTAGAAAGACTTTTAAATGACTGTTCCTGCCATCAAGTAGTCAGGGGGTTCCAGAAATGGGAAATGCAGCAATTTATTCAGTTGTCAGTAGCACTGGAGAAGAAATTAGTGAAAAAGTGCTTGTAGAGACACAGAGATTGTTTTGAGAAGCTGCATTAGATCAGCTCTGGGCACCTGGACCATCAGCCGGGGGAAAACCACTCAGAATGATTTGCCAGAAGTCTCTGTGGTGAGGTGCTTATGAGGAGGAGTTCTCTGGGTTTGTTTCAGTGGGGCTATTTTGGGGTTTCACCTGGTGACATGCAGCAGTCACGTGCATGCTGTTCTCTGTTCTACTTCATTTAACCCTGGTGAATTTAAACCCGAAACCACAGTGAGGGATGTGAAGAAAGACTTTCAGGAGGGGTTTGTGAAGGGCTTCGAAGTTAAATACAGGAAGCCTTTCAGATTTCTTAGAAGCCTGCCCAGCTGTGTGATCTTTGCTAAGAGGAGGAATAAATACAGTGCAGAGCAGCTAAACAAGTTTGTGTGTTAGGTTAGGACACTGCACTGGATTATTTTATGTAACTTTATAATGGTAGCAGGTCAGTGTTGGGAGGCAGGATGTATTAAGTCAAGGTAATTGAAGTTGCTAACTTAATTACAGTTTGAATAAGCAAACAGGAAGTCCTGATTTTAACCTTGTTGTACATTTGTCCACTTCAGCTCTTACAGAGATTTGTTTTCTTTGGTTGGATTAATTCTGTGTTATCATGAAGATGGGCTCCATTTATATATTTCTATATAATGAATCACACAGCTTGTTTTTTAGGTGGAAAGTCAGTGGCCTTTTTGAGAGTATTTTGATACTTCTGTCAAACAGCATTTGGGTAAAATGGAGCTACAGGTGCAAATATTTATGGTATTTAAAACTATATTTAACGTAAATTGTCAATAATTTTGGCTATACAACACATGTTTTATAAAGCACGTTTCATTGTTTGATCTGCCTTTAAAATCCTGTCTTTCCAATAAACCAGAGAATCAAAGTAAATGAGTTGATGAAATGATGAGAAACAGAACTTCAGGATGGATTTCATCCTTCTGCATACCTGACTTCTGTTCGTACTTTGGGTTATGACGTGAGAGTCAGACCAAAGCAAGAAAGTTTGTTTTTCCTCTTTCAACTGGTTTTTCAAGTGCAAACAGACTAATTGAATGGACTGTTTTAAAAGGAAGAAAGTGTTCTTTGTGCTGGTGGAGGATGAAGCAGAGCTGAAGCATATGGGGTCAAGGCTTGCTAAGCCTGCAGTCCACACATGGGTGGCTTTTCCTTAAGCTCCATCAGAACATGTGATGTTTAGAAATGTTCCTTTCTTAAGTAAATGTAAACGATTAGCATTTTATATAAAAGGCAGTGCGGTGGTTTGAGATTTTTTTTTAACCTTAGTATAGGTTATCTGTATTTTCTAAAGCATATCTGGGGTTTGAAAACCTGTGCTTTGTGTTTACATAGTTATGGTAAAATATTTCTGTGATGTGGACAGTGGCATTACAGTTTCCATGTCCTTCATGAGCAGTTCATCATATCAAGTGCATCATAATTCACCTCTAAAATATGGTACAGCTTTACTGTGGACCATTTCTCTTCATCCCAGTGATGAGGAGGAGGAGGATGAACAGTGGGTGTCCAAATCCCTTCAGCTTAGATGGCCCTTTGGTCACTGTCCTGGTAACAGAGCCCCTTTCTCCAGCCTTGGAGGGATCAGTGGTTGGAGTTATTCCCTGAAGGTCTTTGGACTCAAGGAACAGCAGGAGTTGGACTGGATCCTGTGGGTCTCTTCCAACTCAGAGTATTCTATAATTGAATAATTTTTTCTTTATTGTCTTTCGCTAATCCATCTTTATTATCTGCTTCTCTTTCCATGCTTTTTGTCAAATGTGGAGGTGAGTTAGGGTTGTGTTCCTGCCAATTCATGGAGAAAGTTGTCAGGATGGGAGAATGCTTTCCAACATCTGCTCTCTGTACTTGGCACTGCTGGGATTGTGGGGGACTACAGCTTAGGCGGTCAGACAACATAAAAGGACTTTAAATGCATAAATAATTAGGTTTTTTTCGACTAATGAAGGCCCATCAGTGGCTCAGTGTCTATCCCTGGATTTAAGGCAAGTACCCAGGAGCAGTTGGTGCTGGAAGCAAGTCTGTTACATAATGCAGAGCAGATCTGTCTGTGGTTTTGCTCTTCACTTGAATACTCAGTGCGCTGCTAAAGGGCTACAAACAATTCTGTCACCAGTACATGAACAACCCCCTGCATCCTTTTAGGGTATGAAAACGATTCTGTGGAGGATTTGAAAGAAATGACTGCAATATCCTCTCGGAAAAGAGGCAAGAGAAGATACTTCTGGGAGTACAGCGAGCAGCTGACACCAGCCCAGCAGGAGAGGATGCTGAGGCCCTCCGAGTGGAACCGGGACACGCTGCCCAGCAACATGTACCAGAAGAATGGGCTCCACCATGGTAAGAGAGGGTCACAAATGACAATCTTCTCCTTGTGACACCTTCACTAGCCAAATTCCCCTCCTTGCAAGTGCTGGGAAGTTGTGTTTTGGCCATGAAAATGGAAACACTGTAAGTCTGTTGCTCAGTTACCAGGGCTCTGCAGTGCCCAAGGGAGGCACAGTGAACACACAGTAGGGACTTTCAGTGTGGTTTCATCCAGAGGAGTGTGGATGAATTGAGAATTGTGACTTCCAAGGGCTCTCAGTGGAAACCCCTGGAGTTCAAAGCTTTCTCAGTGTGATACTGTAAATATTGGATGGGTGGCTTGAGTGATGTTTGCTCCTCGTGGCTGTTCCTGTCAGTGCTGCCTGTGTTAGCAGGAGGCTGGAAGGGCTCTGGGATGCCAAGTTCAGGGGACTGAGGTATGAGCTGAGGACAAGCACTAAGGCACAACTGTCTCTCTCTGCTGCTCCCTCCTTGTTTTCCCCCTGTGAATGCAGCACAGTGAAGCAGTTACTCCTCTGGGAATAAACTATTTCCTTAAGATGCCCTCTTAGAAACTTAAACCAGTTGCTCTAATAACTGTGATTTATTCCCGGTGAGCAATTACTGCACCACAAACATGATTAACATCACCCAAAACAAACCGCTCTTAGGGGTGTTTTTGTTTTCTTGTCACAGGACCTCTTTTAGGCTGCTCCATTTGATTTTGGCTTTGAAGAAGCAAATTAAACCAACTTCCCTGGTTGTAAGGTTAATGTTCCCTTAGAGTTGAAAATTACTGCTTTTAACATGGCAATTGGCCTTCTCTTAAATCGAAAGATTTATTTTTTTTTATTGTTACTTGTAGATTTATTCAGGGAAGGAAGCATTTTTTTCTTTAAATCTCCTTAGTTTTTAAATGCTCCTTTATCCTGTAGTGAAATACCAGTACCTAAAGTCCCTAATACTGCTCTTTCTCATGATGGAGCTCTGAGCAACCTGGTTTAGTGGAAGGTGTCCCTGCCCATGGCAGGGGGTGGAAAAACATGAGTTTAAGGTCCCTTCCAACCCAAGCCATTCTGTGATTGCATTATTTTATATTTGTTACTAAACAACAAATAACCAAACATGCTTGGAGGACTCAGTCCCACCAGACACTTGGACACTTGACCTTTCAGTCAAGTGCAAAACCAGGCCTTAAAGAGCTTCAAATACATACAATAAAAGGGGTTAACTGGCCTTTATGTGGATCATTCCATCTCAGCATCACTGAAGATTGTTTCAGTACCAGGCCAAGGCACTCTTTCTTAGTACAGAACTTTAGCAATAAGATTATTTGGGAATTTAATCCACTTGAGTGTGCAGGAGGATATTTTGGCTGACTAGGAGTTAACAAGTTTACAGCTGGAGCAAAACAACAGGGTTTGAACTTGTGACATACATTTTTCAGCACAGTTGTGTGTATGCTCTCTGTCACATCCAGTGGCCTGGCCAGCAGTATTTGCTCTTATCTGATCTGGATAGAATATGAATTGTACAAAGCTCTTTGTCTGGAAATGCTCTTTCTATTGTGAGAGGCCACAGGGATCACCTGATTCCGGCCCATTCTCATGTCAGGAACAAAAGGACTTAAACTGCACCCAAAAACCGCCTATTTAAGAGTGTTTTCTCACAGATTTATGTATGTATTGTGTCACTTCCCAACCCATTTTTCTGCATATTTAAAACAGGAAAATATGCAGCAAAGAAGTCACGGAGGACTGATGTAGAAGACCTGACTCCCAACCCCAGAAAACTCCTGCAGATTGGTAATGAGCTGAGGAAGCTGAATAAGGTGATCAGTGACCTGACACCCGTCAGTGAACTTCCCTTAACTGCCAGACCCAGGTCAAGGAAAGAAAAGAACAAGTTGGCTTCCAGGTATGCATTGAGTGAAGCTGCAGGGATGAGAAAATTTGGGTTGCTGCAAGTGAATGATAAAGATCTAAATAATACTTTTTGCCTAAAGAAATCCTGCTTCAAGTGGCAGCTCCTGCAATGGGAGTTGCAGTTTATCAGATGGGAAGTTCCAGTTTATCAAAAAGCAGGGCAGCTGGCACCTTGGGAGCTGTGGTTTGTCTGTCCCCTAGATAAGGATGTGTTTCCACTGGAATTGGCTTCCTTAGCTGTGGGGCAAACAGTTGGCACAGTGATAAAACCCTCAAGTGTCCAATGTGAGCAGATGCAGGTAGCAAGCAGAGTGTTTTCAGTGAAGGTGAGTGAGGATGGATGAGTTTGTGCATCACAGCTCTGGGAGGTTTGGTTGATAAGTTCATGTGGCTCTTGCTACTCTGGAATTTCTGGTAGTGTTCTAATTCTTCCCCTCTTCTTGCTACAGGGCTTGTAGACTAAAAAAGAAAGCCCAGTATGAAGCCAATAAAGTAAAACTCTGGGGTCTCAACACGGAGTATGGTAAATACAACTCTTCACATCTTAATTTTTCTTCTGTTTGGACAAGTCTGTGTTTTGCACCGTGATGTAACCTGACTCAGAGAGAAAAGAGTTGGTACAAACCCAGCAATTTTGGTGGTACAAAACCAGTCCATTGACTAAAGTGAATGTAAATTGGGTTCCCTGCAATGTTGAGCTACTTTGCAGATGTAAATTATGTAAATATATGCATGCGCTGTAAGCATTACTGAAAGTATTGGTAATATTTGATGTAAACTATTACATTTAATTTTACAGTATGTGTGATGTGGCACCTTTGGCACTTAGAGATAGCTCTGTGTGAATAACTGTGACTCTCTTCCTGGGGAATGTGCTGTAAAACTAATCGTTTTTTTTCTTTGCAGATAATTTACTCTTTGTCATCAACTCCATTAAACAAGAAATAGTTAATCGGGTGCAGGTACCTAAAGATGACAGAGGAATCAACATGGAACAAAAGTTGAACATACTTATTAAAGACACTCTTGGTAAGCAGTGAACTCCAGGTATTTGCCATGAAGACATAGAATCATAAATGCCCTGAGCTGGAAGGGACCTCAAAGCTCATCTCATTCCACCAGGGACACCTTCCACTGTCCCAGGCTGCTCCAAGCCCTGTCCAGCCTGGCCTTGGACACTGCCAGGGATCCAGGGGCAGCCACAGCTTCTCTGGGCACCCTGTGCCAGGGCCTGCCCACCCTCACAGGGAAGGATTTCCTCCCAATATCCCATCTAACCGTGGCCTCTGTGAGCGTGGAGCCATTCCCCCTTGCCCTGTCCTTCCAGGCCCTTATAAAAAGTCTCTCTCCATTGTGTTGGCTCCTTCAGACACTGGAAGGCCACAGTGAGGTCACCCTGAAGCCTCTCCTCTCCAGGCTGAACAACCCCAACTCTCCCAGCCTTTCCTCCCAGCAGAGCTGCTCCATCCCTCTGATCTCACTACACTGAATTGCAAACAATTTCTGAAACAGAGGAAAGAATGAACCCTTTCCTGATTTCAGTTGTCCCAACCCAAGTGTCCCCTGGCTTTGTGTCACCCGTAGGAATGTGCCATGAGCAGTGACCTTTGAGCAGCTTCTCTCCCCTCCCCTTTCAGGACTTCCTGTAGCTGGACAGACGTCGGAGTTTGTGAACCAAGTCCTGGAGAAGACAGCAGAGGGAGACCCCACCGGCGGCCTCGTGGGGCTCCGGATACCCATGGCAAAAGTGTAGGACAGGACTTGAGCTGCTCCCGGGTCAGGTTCCGCCTGTGCTGTCGAGTTCCTCGTTGTAAATGGCATTCTGCTCTGCATGTCAGCTTAGCATTCTGTAAACACTCACCAGTAGGTTCCATTGGTTTCAAGTAACAGTGTAGGAAAACAAATCACAGCGTGGTATAAAATGCTGCAGAGCATTTTTGGACCATAAACCAGCTCGTTTCAAAGCTGCTTTAAGCTCAAGGGCAGAAATGAGAGTTCTCTTTCAAATGATCTAGGACCAGAATATATCACTTTTGTTTTAGAAGCAAAAACATGGGTTTGCTAGTGAAAATTTTTAGCATTTGCCAGACATTGTGACAGGTTTATGGTCCAAGTGAAGTAAGAGGAAGCATTTTTTTGGTGAAGCTGTCGATGTAGGGAGTTTTTTGTTCCTTTTTTTTTTTTTAATAATTGGATTTTCTTTTCTTGTTCTTAAAAAAAAACCAGTAAGCTTTCTTTGCAACCATTAACTTGTACATAGCACACGCAGCATTAGAGCTAGTGTGCCATATAAGACTTTAATTTTCTGAGCTTAATAGAGTATTTAAATGTCTGTGCAAGCAAGAGAAAAAAAAAGTATATTCTTTGTGCCTTGTATTTTGTGGGGAGAGCTATCAGTATAAGCTGGTAAAGTTTTGTATGAAGAAAACCCTGAGGGGCAAAACCAAGCTGTATAGATGGTGAGATTTTAGGTTTTAATGTATTTGTTCCAGCTCTTAAAAAATTTTTGAATGTATATAGGAATATGTTGAAAATGTAGATATATGCCACAGAGTCTATGTATTGTATAAAAGATGGCTCTAGAAAACTCAATTTCGGTACTTTGGCCGGAAGAAAACAAATACTTGCACATTAATGCGATTGTTTATTTTTGTACCAAAGACAAATGCAACTGATATGGCGAACTGCCAGTCTAAGTAAAGTTTTGCACAGCTTATATGATACTGTACTGAATGTAAAAACAAAAGAAAAAAAAGAAAAAAAATTAAAGGTCAGGGTTAGGGATCTTACTGAACTGTGAATTTTTTTGTTTGGGTCCAATTATCTACAGAAGGAGCACTCATACATAACAATATTATTTTGCTGTTCTTGTAGTTCGCTTCCATGGTAGATAAGTTGGTGGCCGTCTTGGAGTCTTTAAATCTTTTTTCTCTGCACTTACTGTAGGAGATTTTAATATATTTGGATTTTAGTAAGCTATTGGTAAAATAGTTTTCGACTTTGAGAATTTAAAAAAGAAAAAAAAGTATTTAGCTTGTTGTAGTATACTTCCACCAAACAACCAAAATAAAATTATTTTTATTGTAACGTGTATATATGTAAAGAGGAAAAAAAAAGAGCTACAAATATCTAATTCCTTAGTTGCCACTTTTCCAGTTGATGTATTATTATTATGCATGTGATGTTTCCAAGGATCAACACAGGCTTCAAACAAAACAAAAAAAAAAATTTATAGACTTTTATATTTTTGTACAGGTATTTCGAAACTAGCTTCTTCAGACTTATATGTGACTTATTCTTGTTAATTCAGTAGTTTCTATGATTGAGGAATATTAACACAAAGTTCTTATTTGCTCTTCTGCTAATAAGAGTTGGCTTTGTAGTCAGTGTTAACGTACAGATTAAAAGCTTTAGCCTTTGATGAGAAAGTCCTTTATCTCAAGGCAAGATCATTCTCTGGTTTCATGGACCCCCCCTCCTTTTCCTCCCTATTCTTTCTCTCCCTATTTAAAGATGACAAAACACTGTTTACTGAAAATAGAAATACCAAATATTTTCAAATGTAGCTGCTGAAAAAAAAAATGCAAAAGTCCATGAAGGCTTTCTCCCCACTCCCTTTGGGGAATTTCTCCACTTCATTTCTAGTTTGTCTAAGTTTGTTTGTACTGTGATTCCTTTTTGTTTATAAGTAGATTATTTTTATAGTCAAGCTTGTACTATAAGAGAAAAAAGCCTGAATTGGTAACAGTGCAGGAAGAGTGGCTGGTGAAGGTGGTGGCCCTGCCACACTCACAGCTTTCTTGTACCTAAATATTTTGGAAGACTCAAAAGGGAGGAGGAGGCCAAAATACCACTACTGAGCTGTACAGAAAGTCTTTCCTACAAGAGACTGAACAAATACCCAGGGCAATTTAGGCAAAACTTTGTAAATCCACTTAAGACTTGCAAAATCTGAGTGGAATGTGGGTGTTTTCGTTTGAGGCGTTTGTGTTGTTGTTGTTGTTCGGGTGAGGTGAGAGTTGGCTGCTGCTTTCCACGGTGGGTCTGGTGTATTCCTCTTGTTCTTGTGGAGCTGCCCAGAGCCCCTAAAACCCTGACAGAGAATGTGTCCTGTGAGGTGCAGGCCGTGACTGAGCAGGGCTGGCACACAGAGGTTGTCCCTTCCCCACGGGCGCTCCGTGTGCTCCATCCAAACCCTGCAGGCAAAGCAGCGTCTCTGAACATTGAGAGAGAGCAGTTGGAAATCAGGTAAAAACTTCTGTGACAAATTCAACTGACAAGGTATTTAAAAGCCCCCTTTTTTTGCTGTCCAGGAATCCTGGGCAACACACAACTTTATAGCTTTTTATTTTTGTCTGAAAACCAGACTATGATTTTGGTCTCGCATTTCAAAGTAGACTTTGAATCTTTAGTGAGTTCCATACCCTCGCATTTCAGTGTTTCCTATGTATTATTTTAAGTTAAAGCTTTGAAATAGTTGAGCTTTTTAATGTTGACACTTTATTTTGTAACTATTTATATGTATGTATATCTTAGAAAAGCACTTTGTTTAAAAAAAAAAAAGAGGAAAAAAAAAGAAAAAAAAGAAACTGCGTTTTATATGATTCCTGCCACTTGCTGCTAACTCTGGGCTGGTCAGAATGCTGCAGCGATACTTGAGATAAATAAAACCTGGCAGTAAAATGTAGAGTAAAGATAAGACCTTTTGCTGGTTTAACTTTATCATAAAGGTGACATAGGCAAGCTGTGCAGCTTTACATTTTAACCAGGGGACTCTGTGGCATTTAAACCGTCTAGAAATGGTTGTACTTTAATGCCAGTAACAATCTGCTTCCTCTAGTGTCATTAAAATATATACATTTAGTGTATACTTATCACAAACAAAAATCTTATAAGGGTATAAAAACCAACAAATGTACATGTTCTGTTTTTTGGCAATTGTGGCATGCGTTTTTGGGTGATCTTTAGAGAAGACCATTTTCTAAAGATTTTCAGTGTTCATACATAGTATGTGGATCTTAACGAAGTCCTGGGTTTTTTTTGTTTGTTTTTGAGTGTAGGCATTGTGAATATTCACTTTTAATCCTATATCCAAAAACAATGATATATTTTTTTTGATTTAATACAAACAGAAGCTCTTCCTTTTTCTGATACACTGGATTCTCTAGGATTTGTTTCCATATTAAAAGCATGCTGTCATAACTGCTCTTGTCGAGATCTCGTCAGTCTGAACGTAGGTGCCACACTTGGAATCGATGGGCTGCTTGTTCTGCTGTACCATGTATGACCCTCGTCCTCCCCCCTCCCTTCATGACAGATGATGATGTGGCTTTATATTGTGCCTTACTTGTACATCTAGAACTAAATGTTTTTCATTCCCTCTGAACTCGTCAAAGCTTCTGAGATGGAATCAGAGCTGATTAAAGCGTCCTGAAGCGAGTGCGGATAGGTCTGATTTCAGTTTCTCTCAGTAGTCCTTTTGTATTTATATGGAAGACCAGTTTTTGAATGGCCTTGCAAAACGTGGGGGTGCTCCTGAAGGGTGTTTTTTAAACCCGAAACCCCTTTTGCTAACGCTTCCTTTTATGGTTTATTGAACACATTTACTGATACTTGGTGAGTACTTTTTGTTTTTTGGGATGAGAGAGACTTACTACTAAAGCTATGTTTACGTGTGGATGGGCTGGATTTTCTTATCATACCAGTTGAAATCATTGTGATTTAATAAAGTTGCATTGCTGTAAAGCTGATGTGAGAGTCAGGCTCAGCTGTGTTCAATTCCTAATTTATGGATTGACTTTTTTCCGTACTAAGAGGGCCAGGGAAAAGTTGGGGTTTTTTAAAAAGCAAACAAACAAACAAAAAACCAACCTAAAATGGATGGAGGTTCTTTAAACTAGCCTAAAAGCAAACAGACACTTTGGAAATATAGAGGTGTCAGTTTAAAATTTATTTTTAAAAGACATCCCCCCAATATTTATCTAATATTTGCCTTCATTAATGAAACAGTTAGCTTATTCACAAACTATAATGACTGGATGTGCTTTTCTTTTCCATAAATCATTTAAACATAGCTTTTTATTTTTTTTTTAAAAGCTCTAAAAGGTTTTATCAGGAGAATTTCCAAGGGTTGTATCCAAGCTGGCTTCAGCAGAAATAGCAAATGCAGTTCTGTGCTTGCTCGTCTTCCTGAAATTCTGCTGAGGCACAACCCAGCTCTGGACCGTGAATGTCAGGATCTGTATTTGGCCTTGAGACCTGAGTTTCAAGAGTGCATCTAATCATGATTTTGTTTCCTTTTGAAGTTGGAGGCTTCAGTTGGAATCACCTAGTGAAGTGTGCTGCTAGATGTGGTCTTGGCTTGTTGGCACAGCCTTGCACACAGCTGAGGTTTATTTTGTTTACCCCAGGGATCGTGTGAAGAACATTTCAAACAGTTGCTGTCTCGGTGACTGATCCTTCTTGTAACTGTATTAAGGGCATTAGTCTGTTGAGAAAACACCACTCTTGAATATCTCCCAGTGTAAATTGGGATTCTTCAATGTCATTAATCAAAGATGGCACTTTTAGACTGTATCTTCTTTGCAGCAAACAAAAATCTCTCTCTTTCTACAACTTACATTTCACAATATGCCATGTTTTCCCCCAGTGCTTCTAGAAGGTGTGTGTGCACTCTGAATTATAATCCTCAGCCTCTTAGACATCCATGAACTTCCACGGGAGCAAATACTGACTCTGCATTTATTGTCTTTCTAATGAGCTGTGGAGCTAAAAGTGGAACCAGAGCTCTTTTAAGCCACACTTGCATTTTTTGTTTCCCCCTTAAAAGAAAGAAAACTCCAAACTTTTTAGATAACATCGTTGGTCAGAGGTTTTCTGGAGTTTAAAATATTTTGTAGTTGGGTATCTTTTTAAGTCGAATTTGGGTGACTTCACTCGCTCCTGCAAGGAAAACTTCTGGGTTGGATTTGGTATTGGCAAAAGCACATCCCACCCTATCAAAATCTTCTGATTAGGAAACAGAACCTAGTAAGAAAACTTAATTTTAATCTCTGATATTCATACATTCGGATTGGAATCATCTATCCTCCCAGAATATTATGTCCAAGGAAAACTTATTGCTCAGTATTTGTGGTTGGGTGAACTCTTAAGGCTGATGGCACATGCAGATGCAAAAAAAAAAAAAAAAGGCATTTTAAACAAAACATGGCATCCTGTTCCGCCTATGCTTGGGGTCATGATTGTAATGCTGTCCTTGATATTCTATAATCAACTTCCAACTGGAGCTCAGAAAAACTTACTGAAAGTCTTGTCTCTGTTAGAAAATAAATTTACCTTGTTCAAAGCATGATCTGTTAAGAGTTGCAATGTTAAATGTTGGTTAATAGTTGTGCAGTTTTATTTTTTTGAAAAGAGGCACAGTTAAACTATTGACTTTGTTTACTCTGTCACCCTTGATCCCTAGCACTTCTATTCAGATACAAATTCATCAATGTATGCAACATCCTTTGTAATTTAAAATAAAAATTGTGGAGGAAATACCGTCTCAAATCAGTGTGTGTGTGGAGTGATAGTGTATGGCAGCTGCTGCCTTGAAGTAAGTCCCCGGTCTCCCGGTATTTCCAGGAGCTTTCCTTTGGAAGGGATGACAGCTAGGTAAGGAAATATCTGCTTTTTCCTTTCTCATGCGTGGAGCTGGCTTGCAGCGCTGCTGGGTCGGTGTGGGACCACCTGGAGAGCCGGGATTAGTGCCTGGAGAAGCCGGCTCCCTGCAGTTCCTGTGGCAATGGTCTCCAGCAGCTTTGTCCAAAGGGTCCGAGGGCAGGAGGGAAGGGACGCAGCACCACGGAAGGAGTTTGTGGGAAAAACAAAGGGTCATTGCCCTGCCTCTCATTTTAGGGGTGCAGAAGGGGCTTTGTGTTCCCCCACCCTGCTCACAGCCAGTCTCAGCCTGACCCGTGCAGAAACCCAGGGAGGCTCTTGGATGTAAACTTGGAACTTCTGCAGCAGAACAAGGAGGCTCAGGGGGGACCTTGTGGCTCTGCACAACTCCCTGACAGGAGGGGGCAGCCGGGGGGAGTCGGGCTCTGCTCCCAGGGAACAGGGACAGGAGGAGAGGGAACGGCCTCAGGCTGGGCCAGGGGAGGCTCAGGTTGGACAGCAGCAGGAATTTCCCCATGGAAAGGGTGCTCAGGCCTTGGAACTGCCCAGGGAGGTTTGGAGTGCCCATCCCTGGAGGTGCCCAAGGAAGGGCTGGACGCGGCACTGAGTGCTCTGGGCTGGGGACAAGGTGAGGATTGGGCACAGCTTGGACTCGGTGGACTTGGAGGTCTTTTTTAACCTCAATGATCCTGGAATTCTGTTGTTCATCCCGGTCCCTGTGGATCGGCTCAGCCCCCGCCACGTCCCCTCAGGGCCGCGAGTCCCCGCCCGCCGCCCNGCGGCGGCGGTGCCGCTGCGGGTCTGTCACCAGGAGATCGTCAAGTTCGACCTGGAGATCAAGGCGGCCGTGCAGGTACCGCCGCCAGCCCCGGGACACCCCGGCACGGCCGCGGGGCGAGCCCGGGCCGCGCTGACCGCGCCGTTGTGTTCCAGGATATCCGGGACTGCCCGGGGCCGCTCAGCGCCCTCACGGAGCTCAATGCCGCCGTGAAGGAGAAGTTCCGACACCTCCGCGGCCGCATCCAGGTGAGGGGCCCGGCCGGGGTTGCTGAGGGCACCGAGCTGTGCTCCGGGCCCACCGGCTGTGGTTTAGGCGTCCCGGGTGTGTTTTGGGGGGTGCCGGCCCGGGGCTGGAGGATCCCGGTTGTAGGCTCCTGCCGGAGTTTGGGGTGGTCTGACTGTGTTTTGGAGGATCCCGGCCTTGGGTTTGGGGGTCCCGGCTGTTTTGGTGAGTGGCAGCCGTGGATTGGGGGTTTATCAGATAAATCTGCCCCGAATCCGCTCCCCGGCCGGGGCTGGGCTGTGCGAGGTGCGGGTGGTTGATGAGGTTCTGGTGTTTGTGCTCTCCGCCAAAGGACCTGGAGGAGATGGCGAAGGAGCAGGACAAGGAGTCGGAGAAACAAGCCTTGCTGCGGGAGGTGGAGAACCACAAGAAGCAAATGCTCAGGTGGGTCTGGCAGCTGGTGCTGTTCCCAAGTCCCCTGTAACCAGAGAAAAGCCTGACTTTGGTGCAGCATCTCTCAGGGTCTGGTTTGGAAGTACAGACACTGACACGTGTTTTGCCTCAGACCAAGAGGTCAGGGACAAAAAGGGTACAACTCCCTTCTCCTGTCCGGACTTCCTAACTCTGGTTTGTCCCCTTGAGCGCTTGAGCTCAAAGAAGGTCGCTTAGGAGTCTGTTGTTTGACAGCTGGCACAGTTTTCTTTTTCCCTTGCTGCATAAATGCTACACTGAGGAATGTCAGGATAGAATGTTGTTATTGTGTGTAGTAATACAGAGAAAGTGAGTGGCTGAGGGAGCTGGGGAAGGGGCTCAGCCTGGAGTAAAGGAGGCTCAGGGGGGACCTTGTGGCTCTGCACAACTCCCTGACAGGAGGGGGCAGCTGGGACGGATCGGGCTCTGCTCCCAGGAACATGGACAGGAGGAGAGGGAACGGCCTCAGGCTGGGCCAGGGGAGGCTCAGGTTGGACATCAGCAGGAATTTCCCCATGGAAAGGGTGCTCAGGCCTTGGCAGGGGCTGCCCAGGGAGGTTTGGAGTGCCCATCCCTGGAGGTGCCCAAGGAAGGGCTGGAGATGGCACTGAGTGCTCTGGGCTGGGGACAAGGTGGGGATGGGGCACAGGTTGGACTTGATCTTGGAAGTATTTTCCAACCCAAATATTTCTGTGTGTATCGGGGTGCCCAGTTACAGTGGTGGTTGCTTTGTGAAAATTGTCTGTGCTTGCAAGGTGTCACCATCACGTTACAACACTCTGCTCTTGTGATTTCAGCAACCAGGCAGCCTGGAGAAAGGCAAATCTGGCCTGCAAAATTGCTATTGACAACTCTGAGAAAGATCAGCTGCTGCAGGGAAGAGACATCTTAAGACAAAGGTATGGGACTGTCCCACTGTACTGTGGGCTTTAAGCAGTGTCTCCTGTATTCACTAGTTTTAAATGGAAGTGGCATCATATTCTTAGCTTATTTCATTATATCTGGAGTGTAGCTTTTCTTTTATGAGTGCATTTGCCTTTTGTGGAGAGTTGAACTGGTAAGGATTGTGATAAATTCGAGTTTTCTTGGCTTTGGCATATCTTAGCAGAAAAGGGGCTAAATTAACATTCATAGCTTTACATATTGTCTTTTACAATAATTCCAGATAGGTTCTAAACAAGAACTGGATCATTACCCAAGCTGTTTTCACATGCAGAACTGGATGTAAGTGTGTGCAGGCTGTGTATTGAAAGCAGCAGCTGGGATACTCAGGATAATGACCATGGTAGTTTGTGGTAGTGCTTCCATAGCAGCCCATGGAGTTACACAGTCCTGGGTGAACAAGTGGTGAAATATGGGCCCCTGTGAGATTCTGAGCTACTGGCTGTTGTTTGGGCTCAGGACTTCCATATTTTGTGATTGTTTTTTATTGTTTAGTGAAGATAATCTGAACTTCTTATGCAGTGAAAACCAGTTGTGTCTTTTGTACACTGGAGAGATGTTTAGTGCCAAGCTCTGTTCTAATCTCCCTATCAGCAGCATTTTCTCAAAGTACCCAAAAAAAGTAATTTTACCCCTTCCTGCTTTGCTTTTTTTCCCTTTTCAGGAAGACCACAAAGGAAAGTCTGGCAGAGAGTGCAGGCAACATCACAGAGAGTCTGATGAGCATCAGCAGGATGATGTCCCAGCAGGTGCAGCAGAGCGAGGAGACCATGCAGACCTTAGGTACAGCTGGAATTTGGGCATAGATGGGGTGATGGAAGCATCTTTGGTTGGTTCTGTCAGCATGGGGAGAGGAGCAGAGTAGGAGAATGTGCTCCAATGATGATTAAAGGAGTGGCCAGCAGAACTCCTGTAACAGCTGGACATAAGCAGGAAGTCATAGTGTACTTTGTGTGGAGTTTGTGTTTGTTGGAGTTTCTGTTTCATGATCGTGAGAAGGAGGAGGGGTCAGGATGAGGTTTAGTTCCACATAAAAGCACTTACAAAAGCAAAGTGAGTTCACACAGTGCCCAGAGTGTGTTTGGTGTTACTCTGTGCCACTGTCCTGGCATGGATTTGGGAATGGCAGAGGAAACAAAAGCATGGATACAAGTCCCTACACAGAGGAAGGAGTGTCTGGAAAGCTGCTTCCAGCCAGGCTCCAGCTGGGATGGCTGAGACACTGAGATCAAGTGCCTTGAACCCGAGGTCACTTGCTCTGTCAGCAGTGCATCAGGGCCCGTGAAGCCAAGATTTCACCCAGTTCCTTGGCTTCTACTCCTAAAACAATAAATCAAGTGACCTGTCAGAACTGGTGATTCATGGAGCATTTAGAAGTTCCTGCCTAGGCCTCTTCCTTGCTGTGCTTTTGGGCAGGAGAGGGAACTTTAAAGACAAGGACAAATAACCCAAGTTTGCCCTCGTTGCTTTCTGCCCCATCTGAGGGTGGCGGCTGGGCACAGTTTGTTGCTGCAGAAGTCGCATGTTCCTTCTCCCGTTAAAAAGACAGTTTGGCAGGCACTTTTTCACCCTGTTTCTGAATGAACAGCACTTGGAATTCATCAAGGGAAAAACTACCAAAGGTCATTTACAAAACCCAGCTGCGAATTCTGAGTTAGTAGTGGGAATTCCTGTTTTCTGAGCAAGTCCTTCCCTAGGATGCAGTGAATGTTTGAGGCTGTGGAGCAGGGAAGTTCTGCTTTGTCATTAACTCTGGGAAACAACTTGTCTGTTTTCACTTGGATCAAAATGCCTCTTGGAATGGGATGGGACGAGGTGTTTTGCAAAATGCTACAGACCTGTTTCTACTCTGGGGTTTTTTTGTGAACCAGGCAATGCTGGATTTGACCTTCCTGTGAGCAGCCAGGGCAGTGTGGGGTGATGCAGTGTCCTACACGCTGTGCTTTCTGTAAAGCAGGAAAAAGGGGATGCCAGGGCTTTTGCTTTCATTTAGCAATTTGAAATGGGCAAGGCTGAGAAGTTTGGGGCATGTGTTTGTGTTCTCACACACTTCTAGTTGACCCTTCTCATTTTTATTAGGCAAAGTATTGCTATGTGTGTCAAAAATGACTGTTAAAAACTATTTGAGCTGAATAATTCTGCAAGCCCATTTGAGTCACACTGATTTACTGCTGGGGCTTGGGGGAACACATTCAGTGGTGCAATTAATATATTCAAACACTGCCCTGTCCTGCTGCTGCTGGTGACCTCTCTCTCGAGCACCATTCCTATTTCACTCTGCTTCCAGCAGCGCTGACTGAAAAACCTGAACTAGATTTGACCTGCTAACCCAAAAATACAAAATCCAGGAACTTCAGTAAGATCTTTAAGTTTTTCAGTGCTGTTATTTTGCTTTGCACTTTCCTCAGCACATCAGCACCCCTGAGCTGTGAGAAATCTCTGTGTCTGTTTCACCCACAAGTCAGCCTGACCCAGAAGGATCCCTCGAGCGCTCTCTGTGTTGCTAAATATCTCATCCTTACACACTTTGCTGTGTATTTTTGAAGCACAACCTACTGATTTAATTTTTTTTTGTTCCCCTTTAATTTCAGCCAATTCTTCCCGAACCATCCTGGAAGCAAATGAGGAATTCAAGTCCATGTCTGGGACCATCCAGCTGGGAAGGAAGCTGATCACCAAGTACAACCGCCGGGAGCTGACGGACAAGCTGCTCATCTTCCTGGCCCTCGCCCTCTTCCTGGCCACAGTGCTCTATATCCTGAAAAAGAGACTCTTTCCATTTTTGTAAAATTCCAGCAATCACTGAACTATTAAAAAAAAAAAAATCAGAAAGAGATGATTGGTAACGGTGGGGCTTTAAAATGAAACAATAAAGGGATATTGCAATAGCTGGAGGAGTGTTAGAGCAGGTAGGAATTTGTGCTGTCCCCATGGAGCTTGTGACCTGCCTCAGAAGAGCTTAATAGATCATGCTGTGGAAAGAAGAAATGCCAATCTGCCTGTGGGTTTGGGGAATCAAACACTTGAGGGGCTGGGCACTCACAGGTGGCAGTCTGAACTTTCAACCTCTTGCTGTTTTTTGTCTTGAAATTAAGTTTTGTCCTTGGCTTGGGCTGGAAACTGGTCTGCCATCTGTGTGTAAGGTGCTGAGAGTAGGAGGAAGGATGGAAGAGAAAAACTCACACATTCCATTAATAAAATATTTATTGTATTCATGTCAACAGAGTTTTGTTTAAAAACAAAGTCTGATGGCTTGAAAGAGCCTTTCAGTGTAAAAATTCTGCTTTTTCTTTTGCAGCAGTGGTTGCTTATGGGTTGTTTTTCTGGGAGCATGACACAGCCTGGCTCTGTCCCACTGGCCTTGGGAGGGCTCTGAGCAAAGCAAAAATGGGAACCCCATTTGTCACCATTAATTCACACAATAGATGGGAGAGCTACATTGGCAACCTGTTAAAATCAAAAGCCTTTTTCCTCCTTTTCTTTATATCATTTCACTTCATGCTTTATGTTTGCAAAATGACTGCCAAGTTGTGCATTTGAAAGTTGGGGGGTTTTGCTCCTATTTTGTAGCCCTGGAACAGGCAGACTGGACAGAGTGGATGTGGTTTTCCATATTGTTTATTCCTTGTATTTCAGGGCAGTTCTTCCTCACAGCCTTTCCCAAGATACAGAATTGCACCAAGAATGAAATAAATTGACAATGTGCACATTCTGGGTTTGAATAAGAGAAATTACTCTGCTCCAAAAATCCAGTCTTTTTGTAAATAAACCTCCCTGCATAAACTGTCAATTTACAGCCCTTAAAGACAAAGGAATTAGGGAAAAAATAGCAAGGACAGCTGGACTTTTTGGGAGAGGGGAAGAGTAGAAATTCCAGGATGCCACAGGTTGCTCTGCAGCATGTGGTACTTGAATAATTTCCTTTCACAGACAGCCAGGAATCATCCGGGCTCCTGATGGGCCGCAGACCTGGAAGGAAATAATCAGTGGAGATTAATGTTATTACAGCGAGATAAATGTTATTTCTCTTTGTGGTGAGAAGGGTGATTTGGTGAAGCACCTCAGAGGTGCCTCAGCAGCCGCCCTGGCTCAGTGGGTGGGTGCTGGAGCAGAGCACAGCTGGTGGTGGTTCCCTGGATCCTTCCTGGCACAGTGGGATGCCCCAATCAGCCCTGACAGTGCCCACCTGGGGCTGGCTGGGTGGTGCTCAAATATCCTCCCTCCAGCCTCCACTCTGGTGTGTGCCCTGCTCCTCGCCCATGGACACTGCTCCTGCTGCAAAGGTAGGACTCGATTTCTCATTTTTTGGATAAGTGAGAGAGAGCAGCACTGGGGGAAGAGGAGGTGGTTGTGTCTGGCTTTTTGTTGCCTGCTCTAGGGAATGTGGGAAGTTGTGCCTGGGCGGTTTTTCTGTGTCTGCAGAGGGTTTATGTCTGTGCTCAGGATGTTGTATCTCGGGGTCTTGCTGCTACATGCCTGAGGTTGTGTTGTGAAGGGTAAAAAATGGTCTCATGCTGGTTTTTTTGAAAGGGAGTAGTGTTTTCCAAGGTGTCTGCCCTGACAAGTGCAGCAGAGCCATCAGGGCTGGTGAGAAGGGAATGACTTCTGCATTTCTGGTCTTGGGCATGGCTTGGGGGCCAGGGGCTGGAGCCCTTCTGAGACCAGGGACTCCAGAATTGCAGGAGCAGAGAGTGTTTGGGAAGGAAGAAAGCAAGAGGGCTCTGGAGACGTGTTGAGGGCTGTGCTGGAGAGCTCATACATGACTGAAAGCAGGCAGGAGTGCTCCTGTTACTCCAGGGCCGTCTCTCCCCAAAAGGCAGCAGGTACCAGATGTGCTCCCTGCAAGCAGAGAGGGGTTTACTGTCACAAAACAGTTGCAATAGAAGTATTTTTCCTTTGGAGAACAACACTCCTTTAAAACAAGGAGTAAGGAACCCCTAGGAGCTCGAAAAGAGCTGAAATCTTGCCGTGGAGTTCAGGGGCTGAGACACGCAGCTGGCAGCAATCAAGCAGCTGTGGGCTAATGAACTCCTGCTCATTAGGCGAGTGCTGGTTCATTAACTGTGTCCTGCAGGCAAAGGGGGCTGCAGCCGTTGCAGGGACTGTGGGTGTTTGGCTGTGCAGCTGCAGCCACTTAGGGATGAGGATGGGGCAGCTCTGATGCCTCAGCACATTGAGAGGTTTAGAGCTTTCAGGTTCTTCTGTGGAGTCCAACCCACTGAGAGCAATTTGCATTTTCTGAGCACCTGTGGAGAAAGGGGAAAACGCCTGGAAGTTGCCCCTTGGAGTGTCAGGAGTCAGATGGTGCTGTTGGATATTCAGCTGTGGTGGGCTGTTGATGTAGGTCCGATCCTGGTCTCCATTTCCACATGGCCACGGTGGAAAGCCTGTGGTCAGGAGCAGGTGCCTGCCAGGTGTCTGTTACATCCCTGAAACCTGCAGCATGAGGGTCACTTCCAGAGCATTTAGTTAGGTCTGTGTTTCCTTGGAAAGTCGCCTTTTAGTGGTTGCAATAAATGTGGACCTGAGGAGAAATGGAAATTTAACATAAACTGTAGCTCTGCTGAGAAAGACTGACTTGATTTGTTTGACTCATGATTATTTTATTTTATTATTGATTGTGGTGTTATCAACTACAGAAATATTACAGGATAACTCTGGGAAAACAAATGAAGAGCATAATATTATTTATTCCCTCCTCCTCTCCAAGAATCAAGGGGAAATGAAGTTTGTATTTGAAGTCATGCTTTTGAAATGCTTTCCACATAACTGACTTTACCAAAATGGAAAGGTGAATTCATAGCTTGGAGGTTTCTAAAAATGTCTCTGCCAAATGTGCGTGGCTGCTATCGCATGCCAAGTGGCCCAGAGCAAGCCAGGCAAGTCAGGCTGGAATCTTTGGGGGCTGAGAATATCCAGGGGACATGTGCATACTTGTCTGCAAATATGTGGGGCTCTCCTTTGGAAAAAGGGGGGATGGAAATCAGTTCAGTGTTGCTTCACCTCCCTGTTTGTAATGGTGTGATTCTCACAGAAGAGAATCTGAAGCAAATTCTTTCCCCCGATGTGGTGTCTTGGTGATTGTACATTGCTGCAAAGCCCCTTCTGCCCCTGGTGCCTGAGTGTTTGTTGTGTTCCTGTGCCACAAAGGTGAGATGTGTTCCCCAAACAGGCTGCAGGTGCTTTGTACCACAACCAAATGCCAAATCCAGGGGCTCTTCAATCATCCTGCTGCTATCTAAAGCTGCTTGTGGACTTGTTCAGGCTGAGGCTTTGAATAAATACAAGTTTATTATTGTCTGCTTACTTATACAAAATGGTTCAAACTCTGTGCCACAAAGGGAATGTGTTTCACTGAGTTCCACTGAGCTGAGGTTTGGTTTTCTGGCAGGAACCTGTGATGGAGATTTCTTTGTGTGATGGATTGAGAGGTGGTGGTTTGTTGTAACTGTGCTTTGAGGTTTTGATCCTCTCCCACATAAAGAGAGCTGCAGTCTTGAGGAAGGGACTGGGATCTTTATTAACTTAATTGGATTTAGACCCTGGCCCTTCATGTGGTGTCCAGGGAGATCTCCACTCGGGTTAGCACCTCTGAGAGTTGCCTTGGCCCCTAAAATGCTGAGTGAATCATGAGGCTCCTGCAGCCTTGCAAAGCCACTAAAAATAATCGGGCTGGAGTTGGTTGGCTCAGCTGGTCAGAGCCTGGTGCTGATGACACCAAGACTGTGGGTCCTATCCTTGTGTGGGTCGTTTGCTGAAGATTTGGATTTGATGATCCTTGTGGGTCCCTTCCAACTCAGAATATTCTGTGACTCTGAATTGGGAAGCAAATCGGTGAAGGTCATCCAGGCGCTGCACCAAGATCCATCCAGCCCTTTCGGGCTCTGCCCTGGCTGTTGCTGCCTCGGTGCCGTGGGGCAGGCAGTGACCCTGGGCAGCTGGGGGACGGTGATCCCGGCTCCCATGAGTGCGCAGGCTGCTGTGACACCTTTGCCGTGCCTTGGACCGCTTCCACTTGGGCTTCCTTTTATTTTTAACCTCGCAGCGCGAGGCTGATCAGATGTTATCGCTGCCGACCTTTGTCTCCTGCTGCGGCATCAGAGCCGACTCCTGCATCCCGCTTATCGGGCGGGGCCGGGGGCTGTGCCGGGGCGCTGGGGAGGCTCTGCCCCGCGCTGGGTGTCGGTGGCGGCATGAAAGGAAAATGCCACTCGGCTGCTCTGAGCCTGGCCCGGCGATAACGCCGCGTGTGTCCCCCGGGAACCGCGATAAGCGCCCAAAGGGCAGGCGGGGAGAGCGGCTCCGCGGGCATCAGCGCACACCAGGCCCTATAGATAGAACGGCGTATATATAGAACCACATGAAAGCTTTTTGCTTTCTTCTTTTCAACAGCGGCAGGGCTGAGTGTCACATCCAGGGACGCTTTGGGACCTGACCCCGCCGGGGTCTGGGCTCGTTGTCCCCGCGAGTTCTCCAGTTCGCGTCGGCCCGAAGGGATGGGGATGTGAAACCCAAACCCAAAGCGATGTTTTGTCGTCCTGATAAAGCCTCAAAGACCCAGCAGGGCCGGCTCGGTGTCCCTTTATCTTCCAAACGGACAGCGGGACAAAATTTTCCTGTTTGGGTTATTGGCTTTTCGTAGGTGTCACCCAAGCACTGAGCAGTTTTTGCCGCTACTGATGGGAGATAACTCTGTCAGAGGCATCTGGGTGCTGACATTATGGCCAGCCAGCCTGAAAGGAAGATAAGATTTTTCTATATTGAGTAAGTCTATTGATCTGGTCGGCCTCCTGTCCTGTGTCTGATGATAACTTGATGTTTCCAAGACAAACAAGCCTCCCCCTGCTCAGTATATTGAGATATTATAATTTTTGAAATATATATACCACATATAACTTGCTGTTTCCTACATAAGCAAGCCTTCCCCTGTTCTGTATATCGATATATATTATGTGCTATATGTATGTCAGTGCTGAGTGTTTTGGATTAAATAATGAAGGATTCCTTTCTCAGCCATGTTCTTAAAAGATGCTGCTTTTGCTGCTTCTCATTTGGATATGAAATTGCAAATGCTGCTACGAATCATCATGTTATTCTCATTTGTTTAAATGTCAGAGATGATGTTGGAAAGTAGCTACAGCAAAAATGAAAATAGTTTAATGTCAGTGGCTCCTGGCTTACACTGACTGGCTTGTGCCAGTAATCTTCTTATTGAAAACCAACCAATAAGAAATAAATTTTTTTAAAATTGTGGAAAAAGAAAACCAAAACAACCATTCTCTTTATCTGCAGGTTTGTGTAAAATAGCTTTGCCTTTGGTAATTGCAGACTTTGACCCAAACTTTGTTCCTGATCTTTTACAGATTTAATGTTAAATAACTTTGTAGACAATAAGTAAAGTAGTGACTGTCCTGAAAGAGAACAGGTGAGAATTTACATTCTCATTAACGCAAGTTAATTAATTTTTGTGAAGATGTGGGTGTATATTTAGACTTGCAGATCTCAACAAGAGCTTCCTGGTCTTATCACCTTGTCAAAAAGATGTGTCTGGCAGAGGATTTCAGAGAAGATAGTGAGGAATTGCCAGTCGGGAAAGCCTTGCTCCTGCAACAACAAGCAGTAAATACAGAAGGAGAAAAAACTTTTATATTCAGAACTAAACTGCAGATGAAAACCTTGTTTCTGCCCCTGCAAGCAGGGAATGGCAGCAGAGCTATTTTGGTGGATTAAAGCCAAGAGATAGCAGCAGTTCTTTCTGCCCTCGCCCGGGGCACAGGATCCGGTGACTTTGTAGCAATAAGAACCCGTGTGTTGTTAATTCACGTATCTCAATCTCATTCCTGGGAGGTTCCTCGTCCCTGACCCCACGGGAGAAGTTCCTGTGGGTGAGCAGGGCCGGGGGTCCCTCGGAACGTGTCCATCAGCCCCAGACACCGCTGGTGACAAATGACATTTTCTCTGCCTTTGTACTCTGGGGTGCAAGATGTGACGTTTACATCCAAGATCAATTATTTTTAACTGAAGAATGATAGCCCTGCGTCTAAATTATCTCAGGGCTTAATTCACATCAGTTAAAGCTTTTCAAAGGCTTATTAAAATTCTTTAAGTGTGTCCAGCTTATCAGCAGTTGAGTGTCGATGGCATTATACAAATGCTGCTATTGGAAATCACTGTTAAGTATTGTTTGGCCATTTATTCTCATATATATAATGTTGTGCCTGGGACTATTAATACTACTTAGTACTTACATGATTCCTTTCATCTGGTGATCCCAAGGCATTGCCCAGGGAAGCAAGGACTGCTCTCCCCCTTCTAAATATGGGAAAACTGTCACATCCAGCAGCTGTGTCTCAGGCTTGGATTTAACATCTTCCACTGAATCCTGCCAGCTTTGGCTCTGTCTGAGCTCTCAGATTTTAACAGGGCTCCGTTTATTTGTGCTGCTGCAGCACCTGAACCTTGTCTGGTGTGCCTGGCAAACACAGGACAGCAGAGCTGCTCCTTTGCCAAGGCACCTGTGGTGCTGGAAAATGTGTGGATCAATGTGTAAATCCATATAAACTGGCAGCATCGAGGAGGTGATCCTGAGCAGAGCAGAAGCTGGTTCAGCAACCCCTGTTACGGAGCAAAGGGGAGTTTGAGAGGAGCGTGGAAGGGTTTTTGCAGGGGAGGAGGCTTTGTCACTCTGTGTGTCCCCACACTGGCAGGAAATCTGGGAAAGTCTGAGCACGGAGCTGGCGTTACCACTGGTGCTGTGAGAGAGGGGAAAAGGGGCAGGGACAGTCCCTGAAGAGCTGTGGGTGCCTCTTGCTCCGTGTTCCCGTGCCAATCCCTGGCTGTGGTGCGGGAGGAAGAATCCTGGTTGTTGCATAAAGGTGCTGCCTGTCCTGGCATCCCAGAGAGCTGCAGGAGGTTGGGATGGGGTTGTTGGTGTGTGTGAATATCCAGTCAGAAACCCTTGGGATTAGTTTGCAAGTGTGCTTTCCTTTTTTTTTTCCTTCTTTTTTCTCTTTTTCCACCCCTGCAGTATAACTCGTTTCAGGCAGTGGTGGAAGTTTAGATTTTATTGTCATTTGTATTTACTCCACAAAGAACTGGCTGGGAAGCATTTTGAGGAGCGGATCGTTTATTGCAGAAGCCACTAGGTAGCACTGTGAAATAAAGTTCGGCACCGCGTTCTGCTTCCCTGAACAAAGACCTGCCCGTCCCAGCGAGGCTGGGCTCACCGTGGAATAAAGGCAGCAGGGGTGGGTTCAAAACTTTCTCTGGTCTTGGGTTCACAGTCAGCGGTGGGAGAAATGAAGCTGTCAGGGAGGTTTAGACTGGATTTTAGGAAAGGATTCTTTACACAGAGTGCCTGGCCACCCTCTGGGGGAAGAACCTTATCCTAAAATCCAGCCTAAGCCTCCCCTGACACAGCTCCAGCTGTTCCCTTGGGTCCTGCCACTGCTCACCAGAGAGAAAATGCAAGGCTTTGATTTTATCTCGATTTAATAAGTTAAAGGGTTATTCTTCCAAAGGAATAGAGTCAGGTAAAAATTTGGTTTTGATCATTAACTTGTTTTCATTAAAACAACTTCAGTCTTTGGCTTATTAATCCCCCAAAATTACTCAAATAAAGTAACTTGCCAGGTTTATTTTGTGACTTTTGGGCTTCAACAAGTTAGCAGGTTCTCTTTGTGCATTTTAGCTCAGCTGCAGTCAGTCAGTGTTCAGCATCCAAACTGGAGAGCAGTCCATGCCCATTTCTGTTCCAGTTCCCAGCAGCCAACTGCAACGTGTGTCCTGCAGCAGCCCCATATCGCTGCTTTTTAAAATTAGCCCTGGCTTTGGCTGCTGAAGGGAGAGGAGACATGATAAAGGGATTGAGCATCACGCTCTGCCAGAGCTGCTGGGCTTAAATCATCCAGTTACAGGAACCCTGAGCTGCTGCTGCTGGAAAGATCTGCCTGGTCCTTGGCTCCAGGGGTCACTGGGGGTGTGTTGGTCACTGTCAAATGCTTTGGGGAACTTCAGTGCTGCCTGAGGAGCTGGAAGTTCAGAGGAGGGGATTCTTTTTATGGATCTGCTGTGGCTGTACCTGATGCAGGGGTTTTTTTATCTGCAAAATCAAGGAATTGGACGAGATGGTCTTTGTAGGTCCCTTCCAACGGAGTTATCCTATTCTAAAATTATTCTAGAAGGGCCTGGAACTGTTGGAGCAAGTCCAGAGGAGGCCACGAGGTTGATAAAGGGATTGAAGCGCCTTCCCTTTGGGGACAGGCTGGGAGAGCTGGGAATGCTCAGCCTGGAGAAGAGAGGGGTGTGTGGAGACCTCACAGCACCTTTCAGGATCTGAAGGGAAGTGGGACCCTGCATCAGGAGCTGGAGTGACAGGGCAAGAAGGAATGGGTTCAAATCGAAAGAGGGGAAATGCAGGTCAGATATGTGGAAGAAGTTGTTCCCTGTGAGGGTGGGGAGGGCCTGGCACAGAGCAGCTGTGGCTGCCCCTGGATCCCTGGAAGTGTCCAAGGCCGGGGCTTGGAGCACCCTGGGCTGGTGGAAGGTGTCCCTGCCCATGGCAGGGGGATGGAATGGGATCGTATTTAAGCTCCCTTCCAACCCAAACCGGTCTGGGATTGCGCACAAAAGCGCTTCTTACACGGGTGTAATTCCCCTCTGGCAGGGAAACGCCTGGAGAGCGCTGACCAGAAAGGATGAAGTGTCTGTACCTGGGCTGTCTCTAGCCCTGGGCGAGCCAAAACCATCCCAGCTTGAGCTAAAACAAAAGAGCTTATTTCGCCCTGACAAGGGCCTGAATTGCTTGATGTTTTCACCTTTTTATGGGTTTGGCCACCCTGGCTTAGAGCAAAACAACATCGGGGCCTCACCTGCTGCTCTGAGGGTGTCTGTTAACACTCGCTGGGCGGCTGCTTCCCTTTATCTGCTCCTTCTGCAACATCTGCAAGGAAGTTGTGTGGCGTTTTCAGCCCCCTGAGGATTTATGGTGACCTCTCAGGGACCTTGATCAGAGGATCAATACGCTCCTAACACCTGTAGATCAACATAAACTTGACCTTTGTTCTTGACAGATCTGTCACCTCAGTGCCCTTCCTGTAAAGCATCCCTGGGGTGGGAGGGGGTTTGGAGGGAGGAAGCAGCGCTGGTGGCACAGCAGAGCCCCTCCATCCCAAGGTCAAAAGTCAAAATGATAAAGGAAGGTGGTACCCAGGCAGCAAATCAGGATGAAAATGAGGGAAGAAGCTCAGGGAAGGTCCCTCCAGGTGTCTGGGATCCAGCCAGGTCCCTGCAGGACCAGAGGCTCACCCTGTGGGTGATGCTGGAGTGCAGGAAAAGCTCTGTGAAACTCCACATTCCATGGAAGTGCTGCTCCCTCCTCGGGATTTGTGATAAGGAGGGATCTGCTGCTTTAAAAAGCTGCTGCTTGTGCTCATCCTATCTTTAGCTCAGGGCAGCAAAAGCCTTTTCTCTTTTGAAAAGTCAGTTCCTCTCTGTGCAAAGGCTTTTCCTGCCTCATCCCACCTGTTTTTCCATCCAGGCACTCCAGAGCAGGGATTTCTGTCTGTCTTTGCAGCATTTCTAGGTGATGGAGGATCCTTGCTCCTTCCTCACCTGAATTCTCTGCCTCTCTAATACCACACAAGGTGAAAGAACCACCTCAGGATTCCACAAACAAATGTCAGAGCTACAATTAAAATTGTTTTCTCTATTTCAAGATCCCAAAACTCTTGAGTTTACCCAAAAAAACCCTAAAGCAACAAGCAGTGGATGCTGCAGCAATAACAGGCACTCCCACTCTGCAGAGCTGGATTTTGCCAGACTGATTTCTATTTAAGTTTTTTTTTCCCTGAGAATTTTTCCTCAAAATTTCAGAGACCCAAAAAAAAAAAAAAAATCCAAACACATCAATTCTGTATTTAAGGAAAAAATAAAAACACAGAATGAAGACCTGAGGCCCACATTCTTTCTCTCAATTGATTTTGAACCTCCCCTACTTTCATGCCCCTCAGAAGTGAATAGGATGTTGTTATCTTGGTTGATAAAACAAGAATGATCTCTAAGAAGACTTTTTGAAAGCTTTGGGCTAATGAATTTTGAAGGTACACACCAAAATCTGCAAAATTTGTGATGTTATCTTAACAACAAGATGATGAAAGTGGGAACTAATTGCTTAAATGGCCTCTCCAGGCTGTGCCTCAGTCCGAGCCTCACTCCTGCCTTTTACCTGAGCTCAGCTCCTGTTTCTGGAGGTTTCATTTCCCTGGGCTGTGAAATGCTGGTCCCAGGAGCTTACAGGGATGGTGGTGCTCAGATCAATGACTTTGTGTGTGTGGGGGGCTTAGAAAACCTGGCCTGAAGGAACCGAGGAAGTGTGGTTAGGAAATAACAACTGACAGGACCCAACCCAGGTCCTGGCTGCCTGCAGCTGTGGGATGCTGCTGGTGCCCTGCTGATCCCCAGCCCAAGGCCAGGGTTCTGCCCCACAGGATGATTTTGGGGTGTGTGTCATCTGCACTGGCACTGCCCAAATCCATCCATCATCTCCTGCTGTGACCCTGCACCAGCTGTCTGTCCCCTGCAAGGCCAGCAATTAAAACGTGAGGTAATGAAGACAGGAGGGCATGAAAGGGCTTTGCAGGGGCTGATCAAAGGGGCAGAGCACAGCGTTTCCACAGCCAGAATACTGAGGCCAATGGGACTGGAAATGTGGTCGGGAAAGTAAGAAAATTGAAGAGGTTATTTAGAAATTAACCTAGAATTGTCCCTGTTGTTTGCATGGGGGTGACTCTCTCATGTGCTCTGACTTTTGGGGTTTTTGGTGGGGAAAATAATGAGTATTTATATTCACCTTGGGAAATAATCTTTGTGTGTACAAAGACAAAATGCTGTAGATAATGCTGCCACTGAGGGCTCAAGTGGGAAATTTGATTTCCAGTTCAAATGCCTCATTGTGTAAGAAATAATTTAGGTTTAAGTTCTCAAGGTGAAATATTGGTGGGCTCTAAACTGGTGTCTAACCAGGCAAGTGGTCACCTCAGGCCTGGCTCTCAGAGAAGCCAATAACCAGCAGCTCTCATTGTTTTGTTTTGGTTTTTTTTAAATTATTTTATCTCTCTCTGGATCTAAAAGGAGAATTTTTGATCCCAGATGGACACACTGGATGCCTGTGGGTGTTGGATGGGAGATAGGACAGAACATCTCTTTTTCTGGCAGCAACTACACTTGCATTTCTTCACAATTATGGAGAAGTACAGCAATTTTTTTGGGGCATTGCTTGGAAAGGGCTGTTCCTAAAGACAGCAGTGAGGAAGCCACGTTGTGAGCAGGGCTGTGTGTTTATGGCTCTGGGATGGGGACTCCTGCAATCCCCATGGCTGCTCAGGCTGTGGATCGTTTCCTGGGCGTGGAGTTGGCTGGTGCAACTCAAATAAAACCCAGAACAAACACGAAAACGCCTCTAACCCTCAGAAGCAGCAATAAATAGCAGGAGGACACCGGAGCCTCGGCGTGGGAGGGTGCCAGAGGCAAGGCTGGGTGTCAGCGTGGCTGGCTGCTTCCCCCTGAGCCCTCTGCGTGTCCCTGTGGAATCTCCAGTGGGATTAGCCATGTCTGTAAAGTGAAGTGTGTAATTGCAGGCTGGATCTGGACCTGGCTCTGGGGGTGTGTGGAGAGAGGGAAGCAGCAGCTGATGCTGCACAAAGCTTAAAGCAGCACACGAGACCTCGAGTCAAGCGAGGTTTGAATCTTCCTCCTTTGAAACAGCAAAAATCATCTTAATACCATTAGATTTGAGGTCAGGGCAGTGGGTTTTCATTCTCTTTTTTTTTTTTTTTGGTGCTTAAAAATGTGAGAAAATTACTTATTTGATTGAAAGGAGTTCAAATTTTTTTTTTGGTGGCCTGTTTCTGAATGGCTCCTCTTGCTGCCAGCCAGCTCTGTGCCTGTGTCTGTGTGCTGCTCCTCCACTGCTCTGACAGCAGCTTTTCTTTTCCACATAAAATAAGGAGTACAAAAACATCCTGGGCCAGGAAGATGGGATTTGGGGGCAATTTCTAGAAGTTAATATTGTGACTTATTCCAAGCTTGTGCTGGAGGACAATAAAATCTAATTAGGAAACATCTGCTGTGCTAAAATAAGCTCTGGTGTGTTCTTGTGGCAGTAGGGAGCACCAAATCCTGCTGCAAATGCACAGAACCCCTGGAAAATGTTTGAGAGCGGGTGTTTTGAACTGGGGGGCTTAATAACTTGTTCAACAACCAGATTTGTTGGTTTTAGGACTAAAACTCTAAAAGGCCTTTCTAAATTGTTTGTTTCTCACTGAGTTGTTGTTGGAGCAGTTCGCAGAGTTTGAAATACTTGACAAATTTGCTTTTCTTTTCCTATTTGAGCCTGTTAACTCCTGGCCTTGCCCACTCCACAGCAGAGTTATTCATGCCTTCAGCTCACCCATCTCCACAAGTAACAATTTAGCTCCAGGATGTCTCCCCAAGACCAAATAATCTTAACCAACCCTAAGAAATAAAATTATTTTGGCCACTGGGAGATTTATTCCCATTGACAAGTTGTTTTTTAGGTTTTTTTTTTCTTTTGGTTAACTTATTTTTCCAGCCCTCCAAATCGAGCAGGTATTGAGTGAACTCTGCAAGTTGGGTTGGAGAACCCTTGGACTGCTCCCAGTGGGCAGGGCTGAGCTGAACCTGCTGCAAACGTGATGCCCCTCTCTAATGGGGTTGGGAAAAGTGCCCAATCTCCTGTCTCAGACCTGTGGTTTAGCCATTTGACCGTGATTCTTTGTTGACACCAAAAAAATGTTATTTTAAGCGGGGATGGCTCGAGTGGGGTCAGTGCTCCGGCTGCTCGCACACAGAGCTGGTTTAAAAATGCCCTGCTCCGCTCTTCTGAATGTGGATTTCTCTCCCTGGCTCTCAGCTTCTGGGAAAGAGTTTATTTTCTGTCTCGGCATATTCACCTAGAGTCCGCTGAGATAATTTATATTTCATTTGAAGTCCCAGTAACTCCTTCACGCAAAGACAGAGGAACTCTCCTGGTTTTGCTCATCTCAGCAGCCCATCAGCTCTAGCACCAGCCTGGGGCCGGTCTGTGCGGGACTGCAATGGGAAATGTGCCTGATGGGCTGCTCGGGGTGATCTTGTGTCCAAATGGGTTTTTCTTGCTGCTTGAAACGCGGGAGTGGCAGGGTTTAAAATGACTGCAGGAGACAGGTAGAGATCTTCGAGTAATGTATTCTGTGTCACTTTGCTAAGCCTTGATTGATGAACTTTCACAAATGCGCTGCCAGTGCTTGATCTGCTGGGAGAAATCCCTGCTTCCCTCTCCTTCTGCGTCCAAATGCAGCGTTAATTTCGTGTTTTAGGCAATAACAAACCACCCGGGAATGAAAACTCGGGCTCCAGCCTGAAAGCCCATCCCTTTCTCGCTTTGGAGTGGCGTTTTAAAGGTGTTGATTCTTCTTAATAATCCCCATTAACAAGAAATCACTTACTGCTGATACCGATCTAAAGCGATGTCAGCGAGATGAATTAGGAGCAGGGGCTGGCGAGAGAGGGTTGTTGATCTGTTGTTTTCCTGCCGAGCTTCTCAGGAACATTGAAACACTTAATTCCTGCCAGGACCCTATCTTGTTTTCGGGCTCCGGAGAATGATTTCCGATGTGAAAACTCCTTGAACTTAAGGAATAAAATTCTGGCATTTTAGGAACTGCAGGGGTGTTATTTGGGAAAAACAATTACTTCAGTTCCTACGAAACTGGCAAGGGATTTGGTATCAGTCCCTTACAGCTGACAACTCGTTCCTGTACAAATCGTGTGAATTCCACAGAGTTTGGATAAAATTGCCATGTGCAGGTCGTCTCAAGAAGACAGAGCTGCTCTCGCCCTGTCACCTTCAGGTGGAGCTGGGGCACTGAATTCTCCAAAAAAAGCTGGGCTTGAGTAGAGCAGTGAAAGCCAGTGCCAGGCTGCGTAATCCTCAAAAAATCTGAGGGAAGAGCGAGATCAAATCCAAGTGCAAATCTTATTAAAAGCTTTTTTCCTACACCCCTTAGCAGGTTCCCGGGCACTGGGAGGATCTCTGATTTCAGGTTCCCTGGGGAAACGTCGGGATCCTGCACTTTCCTCTGGAACAGCCTTTTCAAGCAACCTTTTCTCGTGTTGCTCTAGAGATGGGAAACACTTCAGGCTCAGACAGGAACAGGTCAGATTTGATACGTGCAGTTTTTCTGAGCCTTTGAGAGGACTGGGCTCAAAGGAGCACAGCCCCGGTGCCTTTGGAAGTCCTGGGGGGACCTTTTGCCCCTGCCTGACCCTGTGGGCTGAGCTGCAGCTGGAGATGAGGCTGAGCTGGAGAGCAGGAACGGGAGCAATGGGGTGTCTGTGAACCCAGGGAGCCCCCCTTGGCCAACGTCAGTGTGCTGGGGGTAAATTCCGGCTGTATCTCCCTTGCATTTCCCATTAATCCAGCTAATGGAGGGTCTTTAGCCCTGGCTGCTGGTGCCCGTGGCAGCGCTGCCTGCCTGGCTCAGCCAGCTGTGCTCGTGTCCTCTGCCTAAATCGCTTTCTGAGCCGGCTCCAAGTCTCCGGCTGCTGCTCCAAGCCCCCGTCTTATCCTGTCCTGCATCTGCTCGTGATGCAATTCCCGCAGGAACAGGGAAGCCTGGGGAGGAGGGGAGTGCGTGAGCAGGAGCTGTGGGACATTCATCCTTGCTGAGAAATGAGCACAGTGCAGTCCCGGAGATCGGACCCAAAGCTGGTGCCCAAAACAGCCACTGCAGGGAAAATCCCACGGAGCAGTCAGATTTCTTGGTAGCTCTGAGATATTATGGGAGGAAAATAAACATGTTTGAAGAAAATAACGGGGTCTGAGGAAGGGAAAGGATGCTGGGAGTATGTGAGAAAGGTTCTATGTTGATGTGGGGAGTTACTTTTTCCTGTGGCTTTTCCTGAAGTTTCACTGCTGTCTGTCTTGTTTGTCCACTTAATGAAGGGCCCTGCTCAGGGCCAGCTTCTGAAAGCTCAAGTTTTAGCTAGATCTTAATGCCTTCCCCCGTGTTAACTCAGGACTTGCCCTTCTTCTGAGGGCTCCCTGAGTGCTCTGACCCTGGCCAGGCCCTGAGGTGGTGGCACCAGGTGTCTGGAGTGGGGTGGCACCGCTGTCACCATCTGACAGCTCAGGCAAACCGTGGCCCCAAACTGTGACTGCCCCCCACCACTCACCAGTTTAAACCCAGCTTTCTCCTGCCCCCCCTTCCATTCTCTTTTCCTGGAGCTCTGGGAAGGTGGACACCCTTGGCTGTCTTCAGGCAGGCCAATTTCTGGTTGATCTGCTGCCTGTCTCCCACCTGGAGCTTGTGTTTTCCTGAAACAAAGCCCTGTGTGGGAAGATGGCAAAGCCATGACGGAGCTTTGGAGATGGTTCCAAATCAGGGGAAGTGACTTTTGCTTCTCCCTGGCCTGCACAGGTGAGGGATGGCCCTGCTTCAGGCTGGCACAGCCTGGTCCCCTTTGTCACAGACCCCATGTCCCTCTGGCTCTCTGGGGTGAGCACCCCGAGGCAGATTCTCCTTGGGACGAGGCAGAAGGTCCCTCTTTGCCCAGCCCTGAGCCCCAGACGGGGGCCTACACTCCACGCTGCTTTAGGGGCTTTGTGAGCAGCACCCAGGGCTCCTCTTGCCTTTGCAGAGATTGGAAGGAGGTGGGAGCTCCTTATCTGTGCCATCCTACCTCGGGGGCTGTGTGGGGTTGGGAGGGAGGGAGAGAGAGAGGCTGCAGGCAGCTTCCATTCCCCGGCAGCCTTTCATCCTCTGTCCCAGGGCCACAGCCACCCTGTCTCCATCCCTGTTTACTGATGGGGCCGATACGGCCGAGGCAGGAGGGGTTGCAGGTCCCCTTAATCGCCCTGTCACCGGCCGGGCAGCCTCAGACACTCTCAGAGGATGTTGTGACTGCGCTGAATTACAATGTTTGTTGTTTCTCACTCCCAATAATTGACATTTGATAGCGACTACTGTAAAAGCGGCCGAGGGGCTGGGGCTGAGGCAGAGGAGAGGCAGGAGCCGGGCGCGGGGGAGCCCCGCTCGCAGTCCCTGGGGACGGGCGGAGGGTCCTTTTCCCCCCCTCTCTCCATGGGGACAGGATGGGGAGGGGTTGTGGAAACCTCCCGCGGGTGGGCTGGGGGCAGTTTGGGGGCTTTGGTTTATGACTTGGGGTGTCAGTACCTCTCCTTGCATTGTTTTTTTGGGCAGGGAAGAAATCAGAACCTCGCTCCCAGGGACTGGGAACGGCGGGGTCGGTCCCGATCCCAGCTCGGGAGCAGGGGTCGGTGCTTAGCGGTCCTGCCCAGGCTGTGAGCTCGGAAAGCGGCTTTGAAAATTATTTCTTAAATTCCTTAAAATACAAACACATTTTGCGAGGGGCAAAACGGGAATGCCGAACGCACGGGAGGGCTGCACAAACCCGTTGGGGACCGGCAGGGAAAGGCTCCCGGAGCGGGGGAGCGGCCCGGGAGAGCCCCCGGGACGGGCGACTCCGCATCCACCGCCCCCCTCCTGGGATGTCCGGGATGCTCAAGGAACGCCAGGGACGCCGAGGTTCAGCCACTCTCTTTAATGACAACTCGCTGATCTCCGTCAGCTTGTACAGCAAAGGGCAACACGTACGAAGGGGCGGACAGTGCATTTCCATGCTAACTCACGTTTTAGTGCATAACCCTACGGGACCTGGCGGGCCGGAGTGTCCGTGTCCCTCGGCCTGGGGAAGGGTGTGGGTCTGTCCTCACCCCTGCCCAGGCCGGCGGTAGCAGCCTCGCAAGGGAGACCTGGGGGTGGCGAGATGCTGAACTGACCGAACAGCGGGGACCGTACGGGAAGTGCAAAAATTAAATGTGGATGTCAATAATAATTAGTATAGAGTAAAAGTTTTAAAAAAAAATAGAGTTGCGGGGCTTGGCTGGGAGTTGTTGGGAACAGGTCAAGCGAAATTACCGGCTGGTTTGTAGGAAGGAAGGAGGGGAATTATCACGGTGAAGGCCCGGGTGGAGGGGGGGAGCAAGAGGGGCCGGGAAATGCGGGCAAACCCCGCCGGTGCCCGCCTGGCCCCGCACGGAGCGCAGCCACCGCACGAAATACCGAAACCCCCCCCGTCCATGGCCACCGCACTCGTGAGCTCCTCCGGGATGCTCCACTGAACCGTCCTCACCCCGCGCAGCCTGGAAACGTCCCGAGCCCGGCTCGCAGGCGCGGCCGCAGCCGCTCCATCCCCGGCGCTCCGCGGGGGGAGCGGGCTGGCGGCGGGGGCGGCTCTACCAGGCTCGGATCCCGTGCAAGGTGGAGATGCCCGCGTTGCCCTGCGGGATGGGCGTTTGCACCGAATTCAAGTCCCCCACGCTGAAGTTCATGAAGTTGTTGGCGGGCGCCGAGGGCTGCATGGGCTGCATGGAGGGGTAGTTGCAGTTGTAGTTGGCGTTGCAGGCGGGGCTGTTGTAGTTGGTGTACGCGGGGTACGCGTTGTAGCTGTAGGGGTTAATGCTGACATTGTAGGGCGAGCTGTAGGGCGAGGATTCCCCCAGGCAGGGCTTCCCATCGCGCACCAGCACCGGCACCGCGATCCGCCGCGGGGGAGGGATCCCCACCATTTCCAGCGTCTGGTCCTGTCTCTGCCTTTTGCATTTGTACCTTCGATTCTGGAACCAAATTTTCACCTGGGTGGAGGTGAGCTTTAGGACGTTCGCTAGGTGGTCCCGCTCAGGGGCCGAGAGGTATTTCTGCTGCTTGAACCTTCTCTCCAGTTCGTACACTTGGGCTTGAGAAAAGAGGACGCGAGGTTTCCTCCTTTTCCTCTGTCTAGGGCGCTCGGGATCTTCAAGGTCTCTTTTCTCCTGCTCCAGGCTCTTGTGTAGGGAACACAGTTCTGCAGCAAAATAAGCGGGCCAAGGAAAAAGGGGGAGGGGAAAAAATTATGCAAAAATATTATAAATCGATATTTAATAAACAGGGTACTACGTGAGTGAGCCCCGGCTCTTCCTCGGCCTCGCAGGCCGCCGTGGCCACTCGCTCCTGCGGCAACGGGACCGGCCCTGCCCCTCTCTTTAAGCGCCTCTTTAGCAAATTTTCCGTCTTTTTTGTTTGAAAACAACGATGCCCCGCGCACTGATGGAGTCTCTACCGCCTGTACCCCAGCCTGGATTTATCACACATAGCTTTGTGCTGAAACCCACCCCGACCCCCGAGCGAGTCAGGAACGGGATTTGTCACCTGGTTTCTGTACCAACTCGAGGCCTCGCGTGTCACCCTGCAGCTCTGCCCGTCCCGTTGGGCAGGGGCACAGCCCCGGCCCCGCCTGGGGGTCTCCGGGCCGGGGTCCGCGGGGCGCTCCCCGAGGTGGGGTCAGCCCGGCTCCCGCAGCGCAGGGCCTGGGAGGGGATGAAGATGCTGCTGCTCACCGAGACCGAGGGCAGCCCCGCACTGTCCCCTGTTCCCCGCAGCCCTGGGCACCCCCGGCCGAGCGCCCAGCACCTGCTGGGGGTCACCATCCCCCTGCCTTCCCTTTTTCTCCGCACCGGCGAGCCCCGGGCAGCAGCACTTGGCTTTACCTTTCTTGTCCGCCTTGGCCTCCTTGGCCGAGTCCATCTCCACGTAGCTCTTCACGTAGTAGGAGCCGGGGAAGGCGGCCGTGGTTTTGCTGGGGGGAGGCTCGGGCAGCTCCTCCCGCAGGTCGGGCAGGGCCGGGGGCTCGGCGCCGAACGCCTCCTGCTTGAAGGTGGCCAGCATGCAGGACGGGGAGGACAGCGACGGCAGCTCCATGGAGCCCAGGCCGCTCTGCTGCTGCTGCTCCAGGTTCAGAATATCCTTCACCGAGAAGGGGGTCGTTGTCACAGGGCTAGGAAACATTGCGGAGGACAGCGGGGCAGCGGCCGCAGCCCAGGGTCATGGAAAAGTAGGTGGGGAGCAGCCAAGGTGGAGCAGTGGTGGAGCGTGGGCTCCCGGAGGGGGCACATAGCATTCCCGAGAGTAGCCTTGACTTGTGCACTGCAGGCAGGTAGGAGCGGACCATAAGGCGAGGGAAGGAGGGACTAGGCAGTTTTTGGGTGACTTTAGCTTTCTATTGGCCAACATTGCGGTGATGGTATGAGAGATGCAAAGTTCCATGTCACCTAATATAGTAATACATCTCAAAAACAGCTCCGCTCTTTTAAAGGGGCGGCACTGCATTTATCCAACTTTTCAGCGCCGAGTTTGTTCATCCATTTGAAATTTAAAAAAAAAAAGAAGCAGAACGGCCTAATGTGTACAAAGTCACTATCTGATGCTATCTATCATACAGTCAGATTAAATAAACAGGCCGGGAGGAAACCATCAACCAAATATGTGCTGATTTAATTTTTTTTTTTAAGAGAGAAAACGGCGGTTTCGTTTTTAGTATTCTGCAATCTCCGATGGCAGGAACTAAAAAACGGGAGTTCACTGCTGTGTGAAGCGCGCTCAAGGGGAAATCCGCCCCTAGGGTTTATACAGATACTCTGAAGCTACACAGTGTTTGCAATGTCCAGTTGACAGGAGAGAGACCCTGAGCAGCCCCTGCTTGGCTTTGGAGAGGGAAATGACGACTGGGTTTTCCTCCCGTTTGTTTGTGAAGCTTTCAAACAAAAAACCAGCACTGTCTGGGGAGGGGAAAAAATTAAAACATCAACCGAAACAAGCTTAGGTTGAAGGTGTCGCAAAATATACAGGGGTAAGAGAGGAGTAAATCAAGCAAGCGGCCGTGGGGCTGCTGTCCCCGGCCGGGTTCCCGCAGCTCGGGTTCATGGGGCAGAGGTGGCCGCTCGTTCATTTAACTCGCGTGGAGTAGGTAAAATAAACCTTAGCTGCAAAATCGCAGGTTGAGGAGGGGCGTTTCGGGGCTTTGTGGGTTCGGGGAGGGCGAGAAAAAAAAAAGGAAAAAAAAGAAAAATAATCTTTTAACCGCTCCACGGCCCCGGGCGGTGGGAGCAGAGCAAGGAAACCCTAAAGGGATGCGGTGAGTTTGGGGGTCCCTTGGCTGAGCCCTGCGCTGGGAAGCGGCGGGGTCACAGCTGTGCAAATCCTTTCTCCTCCCGCAGGAAGGGACCCTCCGGGACGGGTGGAAAGGTGCGCGCCTGCCCACCCCCAGCTGCCCGCCCCGGGCTGCTCCCTCCTGCACGGACCCGCCGCTGCACCCCGAGATTTTGTGCCTTGGCACCTCGGGCTCCCTCCTGAGCAGTTTAATTCTGGATGGCTTTGCGGGCGATGCTGCCCGGAGCCGCAGCATCCCCGGCGCTCGCAGCCCCTCGCTGCAGCCGCCTGCCGCTCTGCTGGCAGCGCTTTGTTGGCGAACCAGCCCCAGCTCTGGCGATGACAGTCGGAGCGATCCCTGTGTACGGAGAGGCCTGAAATATTGCGATTTAATGAGGGGAGAGGTCGGCCAAGCCGCCAGCTCGATCTTCGCGGCTGCGCTTCCTGCAGATTTCCCTGGGAAGCAGCTCGAGGGGATGGATGCTCCTCCGTTAGAAGAGAAAGGGTGAAGCGCCCGGGGAAGGTGGAGGCAGCCTCGGGAGAGGGGCCCGTGGAGGGACTTTGCAGAGATTTTGCGGCACCCCTGGCCCTCCGCGGGTTTTCTTAACCTCGTTGCCTCCTTTTTATTACACGGTTATAGGGATGGGTTAGATACAGGCTAAAATAACGAAGTGATTCCGATCCTCCCCAAACCCAGAGCCGCGTCTCAGGTTCGCCTTGGTGACATTCCCATCCTACGGGATGGGAGAAACGGCTTCCAACGCTCCACTTCCTTTATCCCGGGCCAAACGCCTTTCCCAGGTCAGACCTGGAGCTCGCAGGGCAGTTCCGGCCCCGGAGGTTTCCCTGTGCCCGGGGAACTCGGCGGGGTCCGACCTGGCTCCCTCCGGGCCCGGAGCGCATCCCGGCGGGGCGGGAGCTGCCGGCCGACAATCCGGGATTAATTGAGGATTGCGGGGCTCCCTCCAGCCCGCCAGTCCCACGGCGGCTGCCGATCGATGTGGGCCCGGCTGCAGAGGGTGGAAGTGATTAATTGAACGATAAGCCGGAGCTATCATTTGGAATGTCATTAATGCGTCGGGGAGACATTCATTGGAGACAGACAGCGTTATCTCCGCTTTATCTTCAACAATGCATCACTTTTAATACTGCAGTTTAGAAACAAATGGGGGCTTTAGCCTCAGCCCTTCTCTTCGTGTTTATATTTTTGGAAGAATCACAACTAGTGGGAGTCCCGGGCTCGGCCCCCTGATAAATGAACATTAGCACTTTTTAGAACTACTGTATCAACAAAAAGAGCTGCAGGGCCGCAATAATTGGTGAAAAAGCAAACACTCCGCAAAGAGAGGCCAGGTCTGCTCTGTGTCCGGCTGATTGATGAATAAGTTACTGACATACAGCAGCTCACGGACTTTCCGGGTCGGGGCTCAGCACCCATTCCTCCCCCTTTTCCCACCCCCTCTCTCCCTTTCCCGGGGCTCCCCAGCAGCCCGCTGAAGCCAGGCTCTGGCTGTCCAGCGGAAGGGACAAAGGCGACCGCTTCCCCCAGCTCCGGGCACTGCTCGCAGCCCGCAAGGTCCTGCCCAGCCCGGGGCGACCTGCCCGGGCGTCCCGGCGGACCCGCGGGTCGGGGACGGAGGGGAGGCACCCCGAACTCTCCCGCATCACTTTTACCTTTTGCGGGCTCGTTTTTGATTGCGTTTCAATAACATTAAAAAAAATTTTAAAAATTTAAAAAGAGTAAAGCGAGCCACGACCCCGAGGAGCGCCCTGAAACTTTCTGCAGACCCAGGCCCCAGGGGTGTAAGTGAGGCAGACGGGGCGAAAAACGCGCTGCTATTTTTTCTGGCTGTCAGGGAAAAATGGGGGTGTCCTATTCCCTCCCCCGGCAGCTTCACGCTGTTTGCAGGTTGCTCTCGCTGCCCCCTCGGGACTGAGCCTGCCCTGGCTCCTCGCAGGCGAGGCTTGTCGTCCACACCCCCTCGTTGCTTCTCTCCGGGATTGCTAAATGCGATTAGTATTGGGTTTATTGTGTTTTTGTTATTTGGGTTTTTTTTTTTTTTGGCTTTTTTTTTTTTTTTAAAAAAAAAAAAACTCCAATTTTTTTTTTTTTTTGTTAACCACAAAACAAAAAAAAAAAAGACATCCAAATTTTTTTTTTCTTGCTGAAACCAAGCAAACAAAGAGAAAAAATTCCCAACCCCGCAATTAGCTCCAGAGGGCACATCCTTCTCTCCCTCTGAGCTTTCGACACCTCGGACTGTTTAGAGAGAGAGAGATGGTACCTTTTAAAAAAGTTTTCCTCTTAATCCCAGCCGGTTAAGACGTCCAGGGCCCCCTCCCGTTCTAATTCCCAGCTATCTCCCGAGGACTCTGTTTATACCGCGCCAGTAAACGCCGGGGTTTGAAACCTTGTCACTAATTGAGTGCTAACACTTCAGGTGCTATAGATTTGTTAAGAGCCAGTAGTCCAGAAATAGCCTATTAGGGTTTCCTTGCGAGAACCAGTGCCAATCTCCCGGTTCCCATCGTGGCGCCGGGATCTCTGCGGGTCCCCGAGGGCTCCCCAGGGTCTTTCGGGCAGCTATTCCTTTCAAACGCTTGGGAAGGGGTGCTGGGAACCGGCGAGCCCTGGCTGAATAAATTCTGCCGGCGGGATCGCAGTGCTGCCGTGCGTGGGGGGGTCCCACCGAGGGTCCCTGGGGGCGCTTGGGGGTTGCTGGGGGCGACTGGGGCCAGGGCAGGTTTCGCTTTCACCCCTCTGGAATTCTGTAGAGGGAAAAGGCTTTGGAGCTGTCCAGGCGCTCCACTCCGACTCAGCTAAAACCTCCTTTTCTTCCTGCATTTTTCCCCCTTTACTTTCCCCTTTTTTAAAAAAATATGGATTTTTATTCTCTTCTTTTCCCCCGGTCCTTTCAAGCTCTAACGAAGCTCGCCTTTTCCGGCCGTCAAAGAAAAGAGTTTTGACCTTGACGTGAAGCCGGCCTTGGAGAGGGGCCTCTCCTCTGCCCGGTGCTCGGGACCGCTGCGCTGCGAGCCCGGGCCTCCCTCCGGGACACCCCCGGTACCGGGCGGCGGGGCCGGAGCCAGGCGGCCGCTGTCACCCCCGCCACCATCCCCGCCACCGCTGCTCAGCCTCCCCTGCCCGCCGCTGCCCGACCCCAGCTCGCCCCGCCGGGCATTTTGGAGATAATCGGGCCCCTTCCCTCCGTGCAAACCGGAGGGAGAGCGCGGGGGCAGCCGGGTGTCAGGGCACAGCACGAAATGCAGCAGCCGGACAGCACCACGGAGCCTTTCCTTGATCACAGGACAATCGATGCAAAGCCGCGGATGAAGCTCTCCGGTGCCGTTTCGGTTTGGGCGGCCCCAGCCCCGCTCCCAGGCAGGCCGGGGGAGGGCGAGCCCGGGGGTGGCCCGGTCGCCTCTTTTCGCCTCCGTCGGTGACTCGGGTGGGGTGAGTTGGGCAGGAGGACTTGGATAGCAAATGCCTCCGTGGAGTTTTCCCTCCTGCCCTGGGCTCCGTGCCTGGAATCTGACAATTCAGCTGGTTCTTGCACCTCGGGTGCTGGAAGTGTTTTTCCCCCCCGGCTGAAGCGAAAGCTGGGAGCCGGACAGATAAATGAAAAGCTTTAATTTTACACTGCCTGTAACTTTTCTCTCTGCCTGTAATTGTGCTGGGTTCGCTCGTGAAGAGAGAGCGATGGGGGAGTTCTCCGACCTCCCCGTCGCCCTCTCCCCATCCCCGGGCAGTGGTCGTGTTATTTGCGCTTGTTTCGGACCCGCCGCTTTTCTGCGCTCCAGAAAAAGTTTTTTAACGTGTCCAGGTAATCCCCAAAGCGTTTGTTCGTTGCGTTTCCGTGGGGAACTCACTTAGGGCAAGAGCCACACGGTGATTTTTAGGGACAGGGAATTAAACGACCGAAGAGACTTTCTTGTGACAATGCCTTGTCACACGCTTCCCGCGGCCAGGGCACACCGGTGTCTGGTGATGGACAGGAAAAGTGTTTCAAAAACGAAATCCCTTCCGGGCACTGTGAAGTCTGGGCTGCTTCGAAGGACAAACGAAGCTCTAAACGCTGCGGGGCTTTGTCCCCATCTGCCTCCCCCGGGCAGAGGGTTCCCACTGGCTCCGGTGGGAACGGGAGCAGCTCTTGGCTGGGAAGCCCGAAACTGCCGCAAGATTTCAGGGTGTTTGCGGCTTGTCTGTCCGCACGATGTTTTCCAGAGGAGATAAAGGTCTGACTTCTCGGATACTTCCTGCTGGCCGTGTAAAATCCGATCCGTCTTGCGATGTCACCGTGCGCGCTTGGCGCTCCTCGGGACAGCGGGCAGGGCCGGCCGGGGGAGGTCACGTTTAACATGAGACAGTGTTTGGGCTTTATTTGTCTTAAAAGCGTTCTGTCCTCGCCCGCACACACCCGCAGAGCTGCGGACCGGCCGCGTTCCAGGGGTTGCCCTGCTCGGGGGTGCCGGCTCAGCCCCGCCGGGCTGCGGCAGGTTTTGTCCGGGGACTGCGCGTTCCCCCGGGGCTCCCGCAGCAGGATCCGTGCCGGACCCTACCCTCCGGAAAAGCCCCTTCCTGAGGGATCAGCTCCGCCGAGACGGATGGGAGAATGAACCCTGGAGAGTAGAGTTACAGAGCCCTGACCCCCGGCTCCTCTTGGGCGTCTCCCGGCCGTGTCCCCTTTGCTCCCAGCCTGTGACCCACAACCGGAGAGCCATGAAATCGGCTGTCCTGGGGCAAGCCGCGGCCGGGACGGGTGTGTGTCCCTGTCCCCTTCGTGTCCCCTTCCCCGCCGAGCGGGGGCCTGCTCGGGATGGCCGCTCTGCCTTTCCTGCCTGTCCCCTTGCCCCAGAAAGGCGAATTCCCGCTTCGGCCCCGCTTCTTTTGCCGCACTTGGCGCTGGGCTGTGCCGAGGGAGCCTCCCCGCTGTCCTGGGAAATGCCCCAGCGCTCCCCAGGGTGACGCTCCTGGTGGGAGAGCCGCGCCTCTTTCAGGTAACGACAAATAATTTCAATAAACCACAACAACCCTTCCTCAAAAGCCAACATCCCCTCCAAATTCAATAAACCAACAACTACCAAAATTAAAAAAAAAAAAAGGAAGAAAGAAAGAAACGAATAACCCTTGCTACCGCGGAGCTCTCGGACCCGCGATTATTTTTGCCCTGAGCCGTGCTCTTGGCAGAGCCGGTTCCGCCTTTTCCACTCCCGAATCCCGCAAACGGAGGCACCGGGAAAAGCTCAGCCCCTCCGGGGCTCCTGGACGATTCATGCCCGGAGCTGGATCAGGACTTTGAGGCGTTTTTGTTTGGTTTTTTTTTTTTTGGAAGCGGGGAAATTATCCGTTGTTGAGCTTTGTAAAAGTCTGATGGGGAATGGATCGGTTTCTCTGAATTGTTCCATTTTTGCATCCTCTCCGGAAAGCAAAAACTCCGGGTGCTCCGGCGGCTTCTTTTACAGAAAGAAAGCATTTGGGAAGAAATCTCTGTAAAATTAAAATCTATAAGAAAGAGAAACCGATAAACACACGCACGAGAACGGGTTTTCATCAGCCTGATGAATGCATAATTTACCGTGCATAAAACGCAGAAATTTCAAGTGCGTGGCAAGAAGAAAAGGGCAGAAAGAAACGAAAATCTTGTAAAAGTTCTAAATGTTTACCTTTTTTTTTTTTTCTTCTATTCTGGGTAAAATTTTCAAGTTTTGGATATCTTTCCGAGTGTTTTTATTTATTAATTATTATTATTAATATTTCAAAGGAATGTCGCATAAATAAAACCAGATCTGAATTTTTATTCCCTAAATTTTGCATTAATTATCAGCCCGTTTTTCAGCGGTAGAGGGAGAAGCACCTTTTAAACGGCAGCCTTTATTATTTTTTTGTTTTGGGGCCCCTGCAATCCAACAAAAAGAACCGGGGGAAAGGAGGGAAAAGTGCCCGGATGCCTCGGTGCTTTACTCCGTGCCAGCTCTGTGCGATCCCTGCCCGGATCAAGCCCAGCCGCCGCCGCCTTTTCTATTTGCCAATTAAAGAACAAAACAAAACAAAACAATGCAAGTGAAACGCACAAAACGTGAATCACCCTTTAATTTCGCGGGCAGGGTTTATTTGCTACAGAATCGAAAGGATTTGGGGTCGGCTGTTGCCACTTTCTTACTCTTTTGTCCGCTCTTCTCCCGGACGGTCCTCGGGAGTCACTTTTGGGTTTTAATTACATCGTATCTTCCGTGCCTGGAAGCTAAAATTAGGGAGAGGGACCGGCGGGGCCCGCGCTGTTTTTGGGAAAGGGGCATCCGCGGGAAGGGAGGAATCCCGAGGAGCTGCCCGGGAGAAGGGACTGTTGGATCTTGGCTTTGGGATGCGGGGCTTTGTGTCACCCAGGGGTGTCTGGGGCAGGGGGGCTGCGGGGTTCCTTCAGAGCTGGTTGTGTAAGCCAAGACAGGGATCTCCACCCCTGTTTGTGTAATTGCTGTGCTCAGTTTCCCTGCAAGCCCCGGCTGAGCATCTCCAGAGCTCTGCAGCTCCAGGGTTACGTGTCCGAGTGCACATTCCTGGGGCAGCACCTGCTGCAAGCGGAGGGAAGAGAGAGCACGGGGGTGATTGGTGCTGGAGAAACACCACTGGGGCCCCATCTCCGGGCCCTGTGCCTCCAGCACTCTGATTTGGGAAAAGGTCCCTGGGGAGACACTGCAGCTTTTTGGGGCACCTTCACATTTAAGGTTAGAGCCGCAGTCAGAAAAGATCCCTTCCTCTCATTTCTGTTGTTTCTGACCCCGGCCCAGCACGGTTTTAATGTGCAGCCTTGATCAGAGCTCAAGAGGACATTTCCTCCTCCAGTGTTTCTCTGGGCAAAGAGGCACCAACAGATTTTTTCCATAATGATGAAAACATCTGGCCCTCTCTGAGCTGTCAGGCTCTGCACTGCTTCTTCCCAGACGCCTTCCCCACTCCAGCCCTGCAGCTGCCCCAGCACAGCCCCTCCGTGCCCAAGGAATTCCCGACCTCCAGCTCAGGGATACTCGACACTGTCCACACAGGGGGACTGGCTCCTCCAGGATCCTCATTCCCTGGCTTTGGATTTTAGGCACAGCCAGCCCAGGGAGGTGGAAATCTCTACCCTGAGTTATTTTCTGAGGCTTTTTCCCCTCACTGTGTCCAACACAAGTTGTTTCCACCACTACCTCTGTATGAGTAGTTCAGGATTAGCTGCTCCATGGCTTCCATCCTGGAATGAGGGGGTACATCCATGCTTTCAGCCAGGATCTTCACTGTCAAACATGCTTTGGTAAAAATGTGCCCTTGGTTTCTTGTGTGTCAGAGCAGGATCATATATCCACTTTTTTAAAAAAAAGTTGAAAGATAATAAACTCCCCAAAGAGAAATAAGGAAATGTGTAAGCACTGATTTAATAACATCCTAAAGTGCTGGTCAAGTTTTAAATATCTGAATTACAAGGATCACTCATGTGCTTGAACTTTTATAACAGAACTGAGGTGAAAAACTGGAAACTTTATTGACATATTGTGATTTGAAAGAGAGAAAGTCGTAAAACTGAACAGCCCCTGGAAAGTGAACAAAGGTACATCCGAGTGGAAGGGCTGAAAAAATAAATGTGTTCTTAGGCCACAAGAAAACACTCTGAAAGATGCATTTGGCTCCAAGTAGTCAGAGCAGCCTGAGCCCTGTCTAGAGCAGCTCTCAGGATTTCAGCATGTAAAAGGAAAGGGGGTGATGTCCTATGTTTAAAAATATGACTTTACTTAGCCCCAAGGAAGAATAAACAAAGCAAAGGCAAAATCCTCAATGTCTCTAGAGAAAAAAAAGTGTTTAACCACAATTCTAAACTATCCTTTTCCTTGTCCCTTCCCAGTTTTTAAAAAATGGACAAATAACAGCCAAGCTCCTAAGCCTTGTGTCATATTCCAGCCTCTCCAGCTTCACTCTCATTGATGCCAAAGTTCATGGAAGAGCAATAATATTTACAAAATACGAACCTGATCCAGTAGTTCACGTTCAGGCAATGTTCTGCACAGAAGGTGATGGAAGCTGCGGCAAAACAGAGCGGAAAATCCCCACGTATCTCCTGTCCTGGGAACTTCAATTCCATCAGGATGTGAAAGCTCTGCTGGGCTGATCCTTGGCTGTGTTGGTACTGAGGATTTCGGTGTTGTGGAGGAGGAGGCAATGAGCTGGGTAACTCCATGGTGGAGATCTAATGGATAAAGAGTGTATCCTGTCCTCATTCCCACGGCATTAATTCTGAATGACTTGTTAGCATTAGCTGGATTGAAGTTCCAGTAGGATAAAATGTCCTGCAACAGGGATTTCTGCTCTGTGTTTTGAGGGCAGTAAATGCTGTTGTCCCGGTGTATATTTTTATTGTAAGCTCCACTAGCCCTGGGGTAAATCCTCATTTTAATAAAGCCCCTTGTAGGACTGGAGTCACTCTGAGCAACATTTTATGTGTATCACACATGAGCAGAAGTGAGGGGAAAGGGACGCCGTGCGAGCTGCAAAGTCAGGCCCTCGGCACTCAGGATGTGACTCTGTTGTGTACATTCCCTGTCAGGCTTTTGGGTTAATTTCAGCTTTGCCTTTTTCCACTAAAGCCTGTGTCTCCCAAAGTGCACAGGATGCACAGTGCTTGTGCAGCAAATAACAATTCGATATTTAGTTTTATCCCTGTTGTTGAGCTCCCAGCTTTGTTCCTAAACCTCAGAGTTTTTCAGTTCCTCTTTCATTTCAGGGATGTGCAAGTTGCTCAGAAGGTATGAGAGGTTCTGCCTTTGCCTACCCTACGTGTGGGGAGGAAATAACCCAGGAGTTTTACCCCTGGATTTAAGATGCAGAGTTTGAGGTTAAAAGCATCCATGGATTTGGAGATGGTTGCAGTGAGAATGAAAAGAATTTTGGAGGTTAAAAGATGCTACAGCATTCCAGACATGGAGAAAGCCTGGAGAAATTGCTATTTAGTGGAGAGTAACTTGATTATGTTTAGGTGATTCTCATGTAGATGATAAAAATCCTGATCCTATTATAAAGGTTAAATCTTTTCCTAAATGTGCTACAGTTGCTCAGAGCAAAAATCCCCAGGATTTTTCTGATGCCTTGTTTTCCAGCCTTGTTGGTTTAAAAAAAAAAAAAAAATCCCAAGAAGATCCATGTTCCAAAAAAGGCAGGTACCTTTTGTCTGAGCTCCTAAAAAGTGCTCAGCAAGTAAAAATAATGGAAATATGAGGCAAGTCTCCATTAGGTAGAGAGCCAGGGATGAGAGGCTTCTCCAGCTGGCCAGCTTGGAAAGCTTTTGTGCACGAAACAGGCAAACAAAAAGGAGTTTGCCTTGGGTAAAAGCCTGAACTGATGGTTTACAAATTGTCCTCCCACTGAGGCAGCCCCTTTTTTTGGGATGAGAAAATCTGCTGCAGACAGGTGCCACCAACACATGCATCTGCTCCACCTGCAGACACTTGGACAGTTCTAAAGCTAGAGAAAAGGGGAGCTCCTCGCTTGGTTTTTTTTTTTCTTTCTATTTTGCAAATTTGAATCCATCTAATTAGGGTTCTGCAAGTGACCAGTCCATTTGTACAAACTTGCAGCGTCCTGCCCTGCTGCTTTTTACAGGGAACGCTATCTCAGCCTGCTCGGTATCAGCTCTGTCTGCTTTGGGACACCCCATCCTTGGAGTGGCTTCACTTCTATCAGTCGTGGTGGGACATTTTTCTGCTGGGAAAGGCTGTCCTTGGGAACAGAAGCTGTTACCTCATCAGAAAGGTGTGAGGTGGGCCCAGCTTTTGATCACTTGATTAACTCAGGCTCGATGTGAGCGCCGTGGCAATTCCAGGACCAAAACATCGTCGTATCCTGTCAAACCCATCCTTTTCTCCTTCCTGCCATCCAATGCTTGAGATAAGCAGCAGTGAGATGTCTGTCTGGCTGGTGGAACCAGCAGTTTCTGGTCTAATCCGTGCTGGACTACAGCACAAGTGTCTACCGAGGATCACAGAGTATCATGTTTTATACAATACTTGCTGGTGGGTAAATTTAGAGTTGACAAGTCCCCTTTCACAATTGGAGGACTCAAGGACAGTTCTATCAGGTGGCAACTGGCTGGGGGAGTATTTATAATCCATTTGCTGACTGGAATTAATATGAATCTGTCATCCCTTGTGCCACTTGGGAAACCACGTACCGGAGGGCTGATGGTGCCAATAGCTGTGGGAGATCTTTTTTGGCAATAGCTGGATGTGTTTTTCCCCAACTGATTGCAGAAAAAGTTGTCACTGAGATAAAGCACTGTCTGGATCCTCTGTTTTCTGAGCCCTGCAGCCTTGGGGAAACGGGACATTTGACACAGGCAGTAGATTGTGGTGTGGGGGCAGCCAAGCACAGCTGGCGTGTCCGAGGAGCTGACAGCTGTCTGGGGAGCAAACTCAGAGCTTCTGTCAGTGCAGAGCAGCATCTCCTGCTCCTGGCTGAGTTTAGCAGGTAATGCTCCCTGTTATCTGTGCCCACAAACAGGGAACTGGGACTTCCTCTGCTCTAATCAGGTGAAATACAGCCTGGGCAGCTTCTCCAAGGAAGGGACATCCTTGGCTCCTTTCTTTTCAGCTGGAGCCACACATTAGCTCGGTTTCCCCTACCTGTTTGATATGAATGCCTTGATGGAGTTCCTGAACTCGACCATTTGATTTTTGTGTGTGTTAAAAGCAGCTGTGGGCGTTATCCAGGGCAGTTCCCTACAACGCTGTGCTCCTACAAACACTTGAGTGCTTCTCTTCAGCAGCCACTGCTGGGCTGGAGCTGTGGCTCCCTTGGGAGCAATGGAAGCTCTGTATCGAGGTTTCCTGACAGAGAAAACCCAGGAAAAATTAATCCTTTGGCTTTGCAGCTGGGGGAGCCTGGGTTAATGTTTGTGTTCCAACATCCCAGCACCCACCCTCCTCTGATGGAAAATCTGCTTCAGGATGTGGAGCAAATCCCACCTGTGGTGGTGCTTAGACCTTCTACGCTAGTAGATGTAATAAATGACAATAAAAGTTGAGACTGTTGTAGCTGAAAGGAATTTTATAAAGTAATTAATTTTTCCCGGGGTTTTGGTGTTTATTTTTGCATTTCATTGTATTCATAAAGGCAGAGAGACTCCCTTCTTCTTTTCCTCTACTCAGACACAAACCTCCTTTCCTTGGAAGTATTGTTTAGCCACATTTTACCTCCGAGCAATAAAAGCCAATTTATTTTTAATCCATTGATAACACACTCCAAGACCAGCCACTCAAATTTTAGACACAGAAAGAGGAGACTTTAAAGAAAAAAGTTTTATTCAGTGAGAGTTTCCTGGAGACTTTTCTGAGGAATAACGGGAGGCTGGTGGCATTCCCTAGGGATCCGTGTGGTGACCCTGAGCCTGGAGAGCCCAGCTCCCCCTCCTCCTGCTGCTGCTCTCCCCAGGCTGTGGCTGGGCAGCTCCTTGCCCATCCCAGATGGACAGGCCAGGTTACAGAGCTCTGTCACGAGGGACATTTGGAAAAAGTATCAGAAATCTGGCCTAAAGTTGTTTCCAAGCAGGGAATTAGGTTTCATTTCCTATTTTCTGCCCTCAGACTGGGTGGAACTGGGACTGGAGGCAGTGCAGGTCATTAGAGGAGCCTTTTTTCCCCTGCCTGTGTCTCCAAGACTCTGTGTGTGCACTGGTGCCTGAGCTCAGGCACTACAGTTTAGTTCTTAAAAGTTTCAGTTGTCACTTCTAAAATGAACACAGGGAGAATTGTTCTTACTTTAGGATAGTCTTTCTAGACTCCCACACCCTCCTGAAATGGGAAGTTTTACCCCTGAGACCTCTTAGCTTCTTGCAGAGAGATTTTATTCCATTTTAAAAGAAAATTTAATTGACTGTGATTGCGCCTGCCACATCTGAGGAGGATTTTGCATCTTACAGTTCCAAATGAAAGTTCCTGGGAGTTTTAAATGAGACTTCAGACAGGTTTGATGTGCTTAGGGCAGGTAAAATAACTGGGGATAATATCCAGAATTTACCACTTGGCCTGAGACTGCAGGGAAAGGGATGCAAATCTCTCTAGTTTGGCACATTACATGCACAGAGAGAAAACTGTGCTGTAACCCACAGCTTGCTTCACACCAGATCTTTTCACTGTCTGAATCTGACTCCAAACCCACGCACGTTTCAGAAGAGAACTATATTCTGCATCCCTAAATCACATGAACTGCTGGAAGTTGGCACAGGTTTGTCCCCAAACAGAAACCAGAGAAAAGGCTTCCTTCCAGAAAATCTGTTGCCAGATGGTCATTTTGAGCAGAAGGAAAAGAAGAAAATGTTAAATACTGCTCTGCTTTGAAGAGTGGTTTCATAAACGCAGCTTCATGCACAGTGATGTTATTGGCTGTTCTTCCCAAAGTAGTGTCAAGAGGTGGATGTGTGTAATTTATCAAAGTGTCTGTTCCCTGAAATTAAAGGAAAAGATAAATTTAAACCCTTGGACTCTTAAATTCTTCTGTATTGCATCTCCTTTTATTCTTTTCCTCTGCACAAACCCCATCACCACGTACCACTCACTACTGACCATTTCACAGGCCCTGCTGTTCATCTTGGCTTTTTTTCAGGTATTTATTTCTCCTGGTGGGTTTTTTCCTGGCATCACAGACAGGTCTGAAATTGCCTGGTTGCTCTCATCCCCTGCTTTTGAGGACAGACACTGCCTTTGCCCTTTGCCTGCCTGCTGTATCTCACCTGTCCCTCACAAGTTCCCTAATGGCCGAGATAACCAGCTCCATGAGTATCCAAGGATAAAATTCCTCGGGGACAGCTGATTAGGAAATATCCCTCTCTCCAGCTGCTTCTGTCCCCACTCAGAGTTGAACTGTCCCTGCTGTTGTGGTCACTGTCAATGCTTTAGGCGAGGAGAGGAGCCAAGGCAGGGATTGTTTGTGTCCCTGAGTTTGTTCCCCTGCAGCTGCTGATCCTCTTCCCCGCTCTTTGCAAGGCTGTGGGCAGAGAGGGGTTAAACCACCTTCAGAGGAGCTAAATGGAAAGCCAGCAGCGTTCAAATACTGATTAATCAGATTCTATAAAACCAATCAAGCTGTTTTTCCCCGTGTCTGAGCCGCGTTACACCCGTGAGGGAGGGCTCCGAGCAGGGCCCAGGCTCGGCTCTGCGGGGCCCAGCAATGACAGCAGAGGGACGGGCAGAGACTGAGCCCAGGGAGTTCCACCTGGATATGAGGAAAATCCTTTTTCCTGTGCAGCGAACGAGCCCTGAACAGAGCCCAGAGAGGCTGTGGGGTCTCCTCCCCGGGGATATTCCAGAGCTGTGCCCTGTGCTCTGGGATGGCCCTGCTGGGGCAGGGAGGTGGCACCAGTGACCCACTGTGGTCCCTGCCAGCCTGACCCATCCTGGGATTTTGGGATCCCTGCGGCTGCAGCAGCTGCGATGCTTCCCCAGCCGCTTTCTCTTTCCGTGAGCAGCGCAAGGTTGCCTTCAAGTGAAAGCAGAAAGGAACTGCAGGGAGGGAGGGAGGGATGAGGACTGTAGATATCTGCAAGGACCGAAGCAGCTCAGGGAGCTGCACTCCCAGCTGCAGCTCTGCAGCTCAGAGGACCAAGAGAGTTTGTGAATAAAAAAGACACAGGGACAAAACCCCACCCCAAAAATTTGATAAAATGTCCGTAATTTTGGTAATCCCGACCAGAATCGGTGGCCTGCACAACTCCCTGAGTTCAGAGAATTTATACCTCTTTCCCACTGCTGCACAGAGATCTGAGCTGTGGCTTTGTGGGGAAAGTTGGTGCTGCCAAAAGGAGTCGAAGCTTCGGCTTTGAGGGTCAACACTTGACATCGTGGCTGTTCTCACCCTCCTCTGGTTTTCTTTAGTAGAAATAAGTTTTTATGTGCACCCACTCTGCCAGACACCAAGGGGTAGATTCTCCTTAAGTGTGCAGAAGGACAAGCTTNTGTGATTGCGCCTGCCACATCTGAGGAGGATTTTGCATCTTACAGTTCCAAATGAAAGTTCCTGGGAGTTTTAAATGAGACTTCAGACAGGTTTGATGTGCTTAGGGCAGGTAAAATAACTGGGGATAATATCCAGAATTTACCACTTGGCCTGAGACTGCAGGGAAAGGGATGCAAATCTCTCTAGTTTGGCACATTACATGCACAGAGAGAAAACTGTGCTGTAACCCACAGCTTGCTTCACACCAGATCTTTTCACTGTCTGAATCTGACTCCAAACCCACGCACGTTTCAGAAGAGAACTATATTCTGCATCCCTAAATCACATGAACTGCTGGAAGTTGGCACAGGTTTGTCCCCAAACAGAAACCAGAGAAAAGGCTTCCTTCCAGAAAATCTGTTACCAGATGGTCATTTTGAGCAGAAGGAAAAGAAGAAAATGTTAAATACTGCTCTGCTTTGAAGAGTGGTTTCATAAACGCAGCTTCATGCACAGTGATGTTATTGGCTGTTCTTCCCAAAGTAGTGTCAAGAGGTGGATGTGTGTAATTTATCAAAGTGTCTGTTCCCTGAAATTAAAGGAAAAGATAAATTTAAACCCTTGGACTCTTAAATTCTTCTGTATTGCATCTCCTTTTATTCTTTTCCTCTGCACAAACCCCATCACCACGTACCACTCACTACTGACCATTTCACAGGCCCTGCTGTTCATCTTGGCTTTTTTTCAGGTATTTATTTCTCCTGGTGGGTTTTTTCCTGGCATCACAGACAGGTCTGAAATTGCCTGGTTGCTCTCATCCCCTGCTTTTGAGGACAGACACTGCCTTTGCCCTTTGCCTGCCTGCTGTATCTCACCTGTCCCTCACAAGTTCCCTAATGGCCGAGATAACCAGCTCCATGAGTATCCAAGGATAAAATTCCTCGGGGACAGCTGATTAGGAAATATCCCTCTCTCCAGCTGCTTCTGTCCCCACTCAGAGTTGAACTGTCCCTGCTGTTGTGGTCACTGTCGATGCTTTAGGCGAGGAGAGGAGCCAAGGCAGGGATTGTTTGTGCCCCTGAGTTTGTTCCCCTGCAGCTGCTGATCCTCTTCCCCGCTCTTTGCAAGGCTGTGGGCAGAGAGGGGTTAAACCACCTTCAGAGGAGCTAAATGGAAAGCCAGCAGCGTTCAAATACTGATTAATCAGATTCTATAAAACCAATCAAGCTGTTTTTCCCCGTGTCTGAGCCGCGTTACACCCGTGAGGGAGGGCTCCGAGCAGGGCCCAGGCTCGGCTCTGCGGGGCCCAGCAATGACAGCAGAGGGACGGGCAGAGACTGAGCCCAGGGAGTTCCACCTGGATATGAGGAAAATCCTTTTTCCTGTGCAGCGAACGAGCCCTGAACAGAGCCCAGAGAGGCTGTGGGGTCTCCTCCCCGGGGATATTCCAGAGCTGTGCCCTGTGCTCTGGGATGGCCCTGCTGGGGCAGGGAGGTGGCACCAGTGACCCACTGTGGTCCCTGCCAGCCTGACCCATCCTGGGATTTTGGGATCCCTGCGGCTGCAGCAGCTGCGATGCTTCCCCAGCCGCTTTCTCTTTCCGTGAGCAGCGCAAGGTTGCCTTCAAGTGAAAGCAGAAAGGAACTGCAGGGAGGGAGGGAGGGATGAGGACTGTAGATATCTGCAAGGACCGAAGCAGCTCAGGGAGCTGCACTCCCAGCTGCAGCTCTGCAGCTCAGAGGACCAAGAGAGTTTGTGAATAAAAAAGACACAGGGACAAAACCCCACCCCAAAAATTTGATAAAATGTCCGTAATTTTGGTAATCCCGACCAGAATCGGTGGCCTGCACAACTCCCTGAGTTCAGAGAATTTATACCTCTTTCCCACTGCTGCACAGAGATCTGAGCTGTGGCTTTGTGGGGAAAGTTGGTGCTGCCAAAAGGAGTCGAAGCTTCGGCTTTGAGGGTCAACACTTGACATCGTGGCTGTTCTCACCCTCCTCTGGTTTTCTTTAGTAGAAATAAGTTTTAATGTGCACCCACTCTGCCAGACACCAAGGGGCAGATTCTCCTTAAGTGTGCAGAAGGACAAGCTTTGTCCTTCCCAGCAGCCTGTTGTCCTGCTCTTCTTTTAACGGAGAATTAAAAACCCTGACGTCTTAGTGGCAGGTAATTTTAGTCCATTTGGATTATTTTTCTCCTAGAAAAACGCAACTAACTTCAGAACCAGCAGCCTGAGTGTAACACTACTGAAAATAGCCTTCTTAAATTTTACTTTCTTTGACTAAAATAGCTCTTGAAATAATATCTCAGAGTTTACTTATAGTTAATATCAAGTTTCAGAACCCATTGTCTATTTTTTTGGAGGTTCTAAATTAGTATTATCCCTGTTTTAAGTCCTTGCACCTCCTCTGCTGTTACTCTCAGAGTTATACGGGAAATCTGGATACTGACAGGAGAAAGCTGAGCTCCTCTCCAGAAATGACTAACTAGGAGTGTCATCAAAAAAATTGAAAACCTGCAGCAAACCCCTCCCGGGGTCCTGTGTCCTCCCCCCATCCCTGTTGCTTTAAGCAGCTGGGAGGTAGAAGAGTGTGAAGGGTCTTTTGTCCTTCCTGATGCTCTAAATCCCCATGGGAGAGAGTGTGGGAATTCTGGGAGCGGGGAACAACACGTTAGAGGTTGTGGGGCCATATTTGACTTTTTATGCTCTGGACAAGTCACATTTGTTTCCTTCCTGTCATGGCTGTGCAGGGCAGGTTGGTGGCTGCTGGAGGGCTGTGCTGGGAGCAAAGCTCAAGAAGAGAATTTAGCAGAAAATTTGGCTTTAGCTGGGTACAGAACAGCCTAATGCTGTTTCTCTGTAGGCAGAAAAGGGGCTGTGAGGGCAGAGGAGTTTAACAATAAAATACCGAATCCCACAAACTATTTCCAAGGTGGGTTGTGCTGGGGTTTTTCTGGGATGGCAGATGCCCTGACTCCCCATCCCTGATCCAAATCTTCCATCCGTTGTTGTTTTGCTCCTGGCTGTAACCGCAGGTCCTTCGGGTCCACCCCTCCGCGCTGCTGCCTGCCAGGAAGGTGTTTTCCTCCCTCTTGCTGAAGATGGTGCTGCAGAATAGGGAATTGTGGCTCTGGGAGAGGAGTGTGGGTGGGCATTGCTGCTGGGGGACAGGGCCTCCCCTCCCAAACCTGTCCCCGTGGCTCTGAGAGGTGCAGGAGCTCCTGACAGCACTGGGGGGGACCCCTGGTGAACCCCGGGAGAGCTGGGGGATGCTTCTGTCCTTCCTTCCCAGTGAAATCTGACTCACTGGTGATCCTTCCACCTCCTGCTCCATGTGTGTGGGGGTGTCAGGGCAGAATGGGTGGAAATTCCTTGCCCACCTTTGCCGTGTTGCTGTGCCTTTTCTGCACCGTGCACAGGAGCCAAGGCAGCTTTGGTTTGGGTTCCACATCCAAGGGATTCACTGACATTATCATGCTTTAAATCAAGATATTCATGTTTTGCTTCCCAGTCCTGTCCCAGGCTGATGTGGGACACAGTTATTTCCTTGCAGGAATCCTGGTTCGCAGTTTTGCGGGCAGATTTCCTGGCTGATGTGCTCTGGGGAATCTCGTGGCAGCAACTTAGGATATTACTGCCCCCAGATCCCCCCACCTCGTGTTCTTTGGGACAGGACAAGCTGCACTTGCAGGTCTCCAGTCTGAAAACTTGTGGGTTTTTTTGTGGGGGACAAACTGCCCTTTGCCAATGGCTTCAGCTGATGTGCCAAACTCCTCCCGAGAGGGAGGTGTGGGTCCCCCGGGGCACGTTTTGCTCCAGGATTGGTGACCCTCAGCAAAATCCTGTCGGGATCCTACTCTGGCCTGCTCTGTCTGCCCAGAGAATGTCAGTCAGAGCCCTAAATGCAGCCCTTGCACTACATTTGTTCTGGGTTTTCCATACCTGTACACATTTATTTTGTTCCACTTATCAAGTGCTTATTCAGATTTTTAGGAGGATGATTTATTCCATGAGAAAATGATGCATGGCATATATTTTTTTGTTTTCCTTTTTATTTATTGATTTATTTATCTATTTATTTATTTGGGCAAGACGGTTTTCTTTTGTGATTTATCATGAGATTTATCAGGGTTGAAATGGGAATTCAGAAAAGAAGTAATGAGAAGGAATTATTATCTAAATTAAACTGTCTGGTGTGTCAACTACGGATGAAAAATAAAGTGTATAAAGGCCTGTTCTGTGTATAAAGCTCATTTGTTGAGGTCATTTTTAAGTGGGGAGTGAAATGAAGTATTTTTGCTGGTCAAGGTCTTCACAGTTTTAGTAACAGCAGAATATATTTTGGACTTTTTCATGGCTGGAAATGGAAAATAAACTTTCCTGCTTTTCAATTCATTAATTAACACCTAAATGATAAAGTACCCCAATCAAACTGATTGAATAAATCAGAATGGACACTTCTGATTTTTTTCCCATACTTTCAGTAAAAGTTACTTTCCTCAAAACTTGAGTTTTTTGGCATGTTCATGGTCTGTGGCTTCCACCGTTTCAGCAGTTTGACTTTGCTTTAAAACTTTGTCATCATGTATAATTTGTGCAATTTTTCTCTGTAGTGCAAAGGATTGCAAGAGATGATGGTATAATTTTGATTCTATTTCTGATGTCATTTTAAATTCAAGTAGGCAAAATGAGAAAAAACCCCAAAATTTAATAATTCAATGTACATCTCCACCAAGAGCCCCCACTGGCTGCCTGTGCATAACCCAGCAGGTATTTTCAGGCTGGCACTGGTTTTGTTGGCATTGACCTTGACTGGGGAGGATTTCTGGTTTTCTACCCCCACCCTCATGGCATTTATTCCTGAAGCACACTGCTCTAAGAGTTGTTGTGAGGGGTTTGGACTTTTTCCATCTGAGCCTAAAGGATTCTGCTTCCAAATACTTCTGGGGGTGTTTTCCCAGTGCCCAGAGCAGCAGCCTGGCATGAGGAGACCTGGAGCACCAGGCACTGCTCTGTGTTAATATTGCGAATTCAGGAGTCCTGCTTGAAACCACCAACCTCCACGAGCCCCAGGTGGGTGTCTTGGAAAACAAAGCACATATCAGCTGGCTCCTGACACCTGTATTTTGGCAACAAACCCCTTCCATCCCTCGCTAGGCACTGCTCTTGTGCTGCGTGGTTTTGGGCAAGTCACTTCTCACTGCTCTTTTCATCCTCCTTTCCAGCGTCACCTCCTCGGCCCAGGGACTCTTGTACCGTGTATTTACCTGGCTGTGAGGAGGAAGACCAAGGGTAATAATCATGTGGGCCAGACCCACCTGCCAGCTGCAGCAGGTCTGACAGGTCCAGCTGGCCCAGCACGGGCTCAGCACGTTCCCTCCTGGCGTGTGCCGGGCACAGCTCGGGCACCGCTCAGGGCACTGCCCACAACTCCTTCCTGCTTGAAGCTGGGGCTGCCCAAAATCTGGAAATGGAGGAGGACAAGGGACCAGAGAATTGGTGGATGGGTGCAGGAATAGCAGGATATGGTGGTAGTGGACACACAGTTATCAGTGTCCTGGCTTTCCTTTCCCTTCCCACTGGATAAGTCACATCCCTCGGCTCTTGGGGCAGTTTTTAGGGACCAGAGCAGCCTCTCTTCTGTGCCCTGCTGTGTGCACAGGCTCATTAGCAGCTCGTTATTAATCAGTGGAGAGGCAACGTCTCCGGAGTAATTTCTTTACTCCCTGTGCCTTCCACATAATCCCGGTCTCTCCTTGCAGAGGATGGATGTCCTCAGGGAAGGGTCGAGCCGAGTTTGCCTCTTGAAATACACCCACAGTGAGCAATTCCTGCCGTCAGCTCTACTCCCTTGAAACCCCTGTAAGAGGGAATTGTGGAGCAGCTGAGAGTCCCCATCTGCCTTCTCATCTTTCCTTATCTTCTCTGTTCCTCCCCTTTCTGTCTTGTCTGTTCTTACACTTTCCGTTCCACTTGTTCCTTTCTTCCTCATTTTTTCCTCTCTCCTTTCTACCCCCCTTCTCTTCCTCTCTCTCTCACTGCTGGATATTCTGAGCAGTGACAGCAGCCGCTGGGAGCTGGAATCCAGGGAGATAACAGCACTGCCATGAGAATCAGCCTGCTCAGCTACAATTAGCCCTGCTGATATCTTTCACCTGGGCAGAGCTGCCTTATCATCACTACTTCTTGGAAAATGAAGGGTCACAGATACTGATCGCAGATAGCACAGCTCTGGCATTTCCCTCTGGTTTTCATGTTGCTGGAATCCCTTTCTGGCTCCCTTCTCCCCACGATTAGTTTTGCATCCCTCCGGTTCAGCTGTGCTGCTGTCAGATGGAAAGCAGGCACCAAAGCTTCCCAGCGCTGCACGGCTGGAGCAGAGACCCCGGGAAAATTCACCTGGTGTGGGTGACACCACATCCAGGAATCCTGTAAGGTCCCGGGGTTCAAAGCCAGAAATAAAATAACACATCAGTGCTCTGGGGCCCCCTTCTGCTAAATCGTTGCCCTGTCTTTGGAAACTATTGAAGGGCACGAGGCAGAGGCAGCTGGGGCTGTTCCTGTGGGGCTGATCCAATCCCACTCTGCTCTTGGCTGATTGTGCAGTTCCTCACTAGGGATATGGAGATATTGGCAAATGCTCCCACAATTTTTTTTTTTCCCACCCTGGATGGGCTTTAGCATCTGTTTCTAAAGCCTGGAGACAGCGGGGTTGTCCTTCCTGGCCTGTGTTTTGGTGGCAATTTCACCGATCTGATAAAGAGAAACCAGAGCCAGCTTTGTGCTTCTGCGCTGTTGTTTTGTGGGTGGTAAGATTGCAATCAGAATAATTTTTGATTTATCCCAATAGCAGACTGGGGGCACCAGCCCTCCTGTGACATCAGTGTGGCCTTGCCAGTGCCACAGGAGGGTTCCTGGGTCTGGCCCCGCTGTTTTTCTGCCAGAGGAGTGAACCGTGGCTGTGGGGGTGTGTGTCCTCGAGCGTATGAGAGCAGGGCTTGTGCAAGCCTTACTACGGGTGCAGCTGCACCCGTGGCACTGCAGTGGCAGCCAGGGCCTCGTGCAGGGCTGGGGCATCTCCTGGACTGAGCTGACCCGTGCCTTTCATGTGCCGTCCCTCCAGCGACCTGTGCGTCACCGCAGCGCTGCTGCTTCAGCTGCCGTGCCTGCTCCAGGGAGCCACCGCCCTGGAAAAGCCCTCCTTTTCCTGCTGGTGTGGCTCCAAAGCGAGCCCTCAGTGGCAGCACCTGGTTCTGTGGCTCCTAAAAGGTTTTCAGTTCGCTCATTTTCTCGTCCTGGAGAGAATTGCTAAGATTGGAGAATACTCGTGGTTTTCTTTCGAAGATAAGGACGGGTGTTGCACTGGGGACTTTATTTTTCCTATAAAGTCTGGGCTTCCCATTCCATTCTCTGCCCTCTCTGTCCTGCCTGTGCCTCATGCTGGTAGACAACATGATCCTCCTGTGAGCTGCCCACAACTCTTTGTCCCGACAGAAGAAAACATAGGTGAATCGCCAGAGGAATGTGAATCCAATGAATTGCAACATTTGGATGTTTGTCTGACCTTTGGTGTTTACAGGGCTGGCTGGCCGTGGCACGAGAGAGGGTTTGACCAACTTGTTCGTCAGTTGGACTGAAATGCTGTTCTTGTCTCTGGTCAGTCTGGCAGTGCCCTAAGAACAGCTTGTTCCAAGCAAGCTCCTAAATGAATTTATGTGCTGAAATGGCATCATCACGTGTTCTCACTACTGTCCCTGCTCCTTTCTCACTCCACCCTTCCAGGTTTTTGATTTCCATGGTATTGCTCAGAATAATTGCTGTATTCTCCCCCCAAAATGGTATCATCCTGCTACCGTTTTCCTTGGAGAAGTACAGCTGTCTTTTCTCCTTTGAAGAGAGGGCCTGACCTTTTTTTCCAGGCTGTGCTAAAGCTGTGATATGTGACCAGCAGAAGGAAAGTGTAGGATGGCCAGAATTCAAGCAATAGGGTACATAATGTCATAAACCCTAGGAAACTTTACTGCAGGTTTTTAAAAGCGGTATTCAAGCCTTATCTTTGTCATACTGAAAGTGTTGTACAATTCTGGGTTCTGTGGAAAGGTACTATGGATTTCCTGCTTTTCCATGGTTTGCAAATGGGCTGTGCTTAGCGAGTGCTGCATGAAAACCCCGTGCCTCAGATCAGGCATTTCTGAATGTGGGAAGTTTGAGAACAGATTATTTTCAGCCTCATCTGTTTTCTGGTTTTGACAAGACTGTCCCTGATAAGCCCACGGAGTCAGGAAACCTTGAGGTTAGGCAAAAGCCTAATCCTAATGTGCTGCTACTATCAATAAGATGTTTTATCAGAGGTTTTGATGAACCCAAGATTGGGCCTTTAATTATTACCCAGACTCATTCCCCAGCCCAGGGTTGTTGGCTGTGGCCAGCTTTCCCCAGTCCATGTCCCACACAGAGCCACAGAACACATCTCCTTTTCCAGCAATCTGCAGAGTCAGCTGCTGCTGCCATGGGCTGCTGGAACCCTCAGGACCCCTTCCTTGCTGCAGAGCATTTCCAGCCTCCCTGGGCATCCTCTGCCCCCTCCAAGCCATCCTGGCTGCTTTAAATCCCTCTTTCTGTACAGGCTAAAATGCTTTTAATGAGCTTCTGCAGACTCATCATCAGTTAGTGGGCAGCTTTTGGGTCAGCAAGTGTAGGTGGGAGAAAACCACGTAATTCCTGTCGTTGCTGTTGCAAAGCATCTTGTGCAGGGAGTTAATGCTGAGTGCCCAGGCAGGCACTATTTCATTTTCTGCATGGGGAGGCAAAGGGCAACGTTTCCTTCTATCCGTGGAATCTTTTTTTGGCCAGGGTTCTCTCCTGTGATACACGGATCAGTAGCCCCAAGGTTGGGGCTTGCTGACAGCCAGGAGTTACTGCAATCATAAATAATAATAATATTTTACAGAAGGCTTCAAGCATGTGCACTGCATCCCTCTGCAAACTGATTTTGTAGTGACTTGGTTTCATGTCAGTTTAGCAAAATGCTGAATGTGCATAGTTCCTCTTCATTTTATCTTAAAATAGGACATCTAAATAAGGAGCTCTGTAGGCCTTTCCCAGTCTCTCCTGGCTGTCAGCTTTCACTGAGCTTCCCCACACCTCCCACTGCATTTTTCTCCAGGGTAGGAAGAGACTCTGCAATGTAAGTGGGATTATTCATGGGTGACAAATGTAGCCCGGTGTGACTGTGGGATATAGAAAAGCAGCTACAAACTGCAGAAAATTTGAGAAATGGAAGCGGGGTTTATAGAAGGGATTTCGTGCCATAACGGCTCAGATAGCACAGGGCTGATCCTGTGCTGTGTTAAAATGCAGCCTGGTTTTAGCTTTTCCATGAGCTGCTGTTTCCAGTGACACTGGGGAAGCTGGTGCTGCTGCCTGTGCCACGGGGGCACTTTGCTCCTGCACTGTGTCAGCCCAGCCAGCCCTGGTTTCAACCCTGCCGAGGTTCCTCTTGCAGAACCACGTCAGGGCTGGTGTCTGTGGTGTCACCAGAGCTGCTGAGACGGATGGCAGCGTATCCAGCACTGCCCCTGGGGCACTTTCTTCCAGCAGAATACCTTAAAAAAGCCTCCATCTACACGGAGAACCTCACAGCAGACTCTCCAAAGAATGACTTCTTACTTGAAAAGAATTTCTAAATAAACTCCCAGCCACGTTTTTATAGGGAAGGATGGTATTTGCAGAAAAGGTCAAGGCTGTAACAGGCAGTATTCTTGGAGATAGGAATTCTCAGCCCCTGCAGCTTCCCATAATTTGACATGTCTTTCAACCCTCGAGTCCCCGTTTCACATTGGCAATCCAGAAAGACATCAGGTTTTCATTTCAAAACGCAATGCTCCACTGCCTGGGAGGTTCTTCCCATATAGAAAATGTACAGGAACAAAAATGGTCAGGATTTCACTAATTATAAGGTTATGCTTAGCCCCAGCCCTGTGCCAGGACCTGTTGGTGCTGGTGATGCAGGAAAGACCTGGGCAAGGCTTTGGGAGGCATCAGTGGAACTCCTGCCTCTGGGGGTGTCCAGCTGCCCCCCCAGCATCCCCTCTCCATAATTCAGTTTTGGCTGGGCACAGGGCAGCTGCCCGGGGTGGCTCAGGCTTTGTTCAAGGCTGGAGATGTGCTGAACTTGTCCCTGAGCGAAGAGGCAGCAATTTGTGCCTCGAGCAGGTGTGAGAGAAGCCTTTCCTGCGAGAGTCTCCGAGGGGAGCATGGAAACACGAACATAACTAGCAGTGAAAACTGAGTGGGATTTGTGTTTCTGGTGAGATGTCAGGAAATAGCTTTAAAAATGCTCTGCTGAGAGGCTTCCCAGCAAGCTTTTAACTATTCCCTCACCTGGGAAGATCGCTGGGATGAATTCCTCAGGCGTGACGCAGCACGGAGCTGCTCTGGAGCTGCCTCGGCTCTCCTGGCATCTCCAGGCAAGGGAGGAGAGCGAAGGGCAGTACCTGGGAACCTGGGAAGAGCAGGCAGGAGCGCTGGCAGCAGCTCTGACTCAGCTCACCGTGTGGGCTGACATATGTAAATTGCCATATACATTTGTAAATGTTTTGGTATGCCTGAGCAAGCCAATATCTGGAATTAATTTTGTTCTTTTGGGAGGCAAGACAGGGAGCCCGTGAAGAGGAAAAGTCCAAATGGACCACAAGTATGAATTTTGGTGGGGTTTGTTCAGCTGGCTGAGACCTGTGTGTGGATGTGCATTTGCAGTTTGAATTTTCTGGATTTGGTTTTCCTCGCCTCACTTGTAAAGTGACTCGGAGCAAATTGAACTAAGATCACTCCAGCCTTGAAGCAGACTTGCATGCTGGTATCAAACATATTTTAGTGGGTTGTGCAATGCAGAATCCTTGCTCTGCAGTCTGTTTTAGTGTTTCTTTTTCTCCCCGTGCTTCTGCACTTTTTAATGTCAGCACTCTGAGACTGACTGTGCTATTTTGTGAGACGCGATGCCCTAAGGGCAGCTGGGGGTCATTTCTCCATCACTAATGTTTGCCACTTTCGGGTGCAGAATGCAGGCTCACCATTTTACACGTTAGGAGATGAAAAATAACTTTTTTGGTTGAAATGGCAGGGAGGATGGTAGAGGCAGAATGCAGCTACCTCAGCTGCATCACAGCCACGCTGAGGAGCAGCTCCTGCAAAAAAATAAAATGCACTGGGATGGTGAATGCCAGTGAAGGGTCCAGCACAAGTTATTCCTTGGCTGTAGCCTGAGTGCAGGCTGGTCTGGGCTCACATCCCACCAAACTCTGTGACAGCTCTGCTGGCAGGAATCACTCTCCCGTTGGTGTTTGACAGTCCATGACAGGATTATAAAGAGCTGCTGCACCTACAGGCAAAGAAATGCTACAGGTCCTACATTGCTGCAAATCACATTCAGGCTTGTGAAGCCCATCTCATCCAAAGGCTTCAACTGGATTAGTTATTTTTAAACCCCACAGAAGGAGTGTTAAAAATGTGCTTTTTCATGCAAGCAGCCTTAAAAAAAAAAAAGAAAAAAAATCCCTGCTTTATGTTCTGAGGTGCTTTCTCCTAATTTCCCCATCCCTTTGCTGCCTACACCCCGACACTGTATGAAAATGACTTTGGAGACAACACAAAGGGCTGTTTCTGCAGCTTGCTTTTAGTAAACCTCGGGATTTTGCTTTTCTCCTTTGCTGAAACTCCAGTAAGCATCTACGATTTCAATATCTGATTTAAGAGAGAATTACAGCTCCTATGATATCCCTGTGCAGAGCCACGGGCTGGTACTTATTGGTAGATTATGAATAGCTGGCAGTGGGGAGTGCAAATGGATGTCCTCTGGTTTTAAGGTAAAATCTTGAAGGGGATAACTCTTGCTGTGTCACATGAACCGAGGCTCTCATACACGCAGGACGAATTTTATCAGCTCTTGCAGCTTGTAGAAAGGGCTGCTGCTGTATTTGTTAATGGATCTGGCTGGAATCCAGCGCTTGGGGCTTTGGAGGCTGCCAACACCTCGCCCACAGGCAGGTGCTGTGGTCAGCCACAGATCCCCTCCCTGGCTCCTACGGGATGCACTTCTGGATGCTGGGCTGTGCCTAAAGCCAAGCCTGGCTGAGCGCGGGGCTTTGGGAATCCAGGACCATCAGGGCAGCCAGGAGAAACCCCAGCGGCTGCACCCTCTGCTCCTTCCCTAACCCGAACCTGCTGGTTTACAGCCGTGAAGTGGCTCTGACAAAGCTGCAGGGATCCCAACCCATGGCTCCTGCTAAGGAAAACCTCCTGAAGGGGCTTTGTCTGAGTTTGAGAAGGGCACGAGCTTCTGCTCCCTGTTTTTCACCCTCGGGCTGATTCTGCATCTCCCTTTCTGCCCCAAACCGAGCCTCCAGGTCCCGCAGCAGCAGCCGGCGAGGTCTCCCTCTCCTGGGGAATGTCACACCAGGGGTGAGGTCTGTGCCCTGCTCTGGAGGAAGGGCTGGCTCTGTCCCCGTGTCCTGTCCCTGCCCGGCTGTGCGGGACGAGCACAAAAATCACCTCTGCCCGCCTTGGCTGCAGCTGCTGGCTCAGCTTCAGAGGGCTTTTCCTACCCCCTTATCTCACAGCAGCCGAAATTCCAGCTAAACAAAACCCAGCCACAGACTTATTCAAAACATTTATTAGTGTTTAAGGAAAATAATAGTGTGTGAAAGGTACAGAGCTTTGTCTAAAGCCATATGCATTTTCTTTATTTACAAGCTTATTTGGCTGCAAACTCTACACGAGATAAAACTAGTATGTTTTTCTCCCAGAGATTTGGAATTAAGGACAGTTTGTCTTTTCTTTCTTTCTTTCATTTTTTTTCCTCCTTTTAGTTCAGCACTGTAAGTTAGGACAGCATTTTCCAGGGTTTACTGCTATCTTTTTTCCTGTAGGCGTTTTGCTTCTCTCGCAGTATTTTCATTCCAGAACAAGGCTCATTCCAGATGCAAAGCATAAAGGAAACATTCATACCTTGGCTTTTAAGCTAAACCTCCTTCATGAACAGCAAGTTCATAAGGAATGTTAATTAAAGCATCATACAGTATCTAAATGGACTTTTTTTTTTTCTCTCCTTTTTTGTTTTATAAAGAATTAAGGCTATGTAGATGTCACAATAAAATAATCTCAGGTAAAACGCACCCTTATCTGTTAGATATGAAAGAAAGGTTTAACAATAAATAAATGATTTATGCTGTCAATAACATTATGGAACTGTATAAAACTATATTTACGCAGCTTTAAACATAAAAAAAACCCATACTAGTGGCATGAATATATACAACACAGGTCATGACATACGTTTAAATTATCATAGCCAGCAGTGTTCTTTTTTCAAATGGGGACACTATAATAAATAGAAATGTTAAATATTTACAATAATAGCATATGTGGAATCAGTAGATGAACACATAAAATCTTCACACACAGAGGAAAAAAAAAATTGATGCCTTATACAAAAATCCCTCCCACCCACAGCTTGTCCAACCCCCCCTCCCCAATTTTCATTGACTAAACAAGGGGAATACACAATTTTCCCCACAGAACCAATGAATACAAATAAAACTGTATGCATGCTGAGGTGATATGTTGACTGAGACATTCAAAGATGTAGATCTCTGTTTGGTTCCCATTGATGAATCAAGACCTCTAATGAGAGGGATCTTATTTTAGTTCAATGCAAGAACATTGGTAGCAAGTTGTTGTTTCTGGTTTGTGTTTGCATTTTTTTTTTTATTTTTTATTGTTTGTTTTTGTGCTAAAATGCTTGGATTGTCTTTTTGGTTTGAGCTTGTTCTTCATGGTGGTTCTGTGCCACCAAGGGGGAGAGGACACTTGCAGGGAACCCACGGAGGCACATGCCAGAAGCCTTCTTAGGGTACCACCAGCAGGTTTTTGGAGCAGAGGAGGTGGCCAAGAGAGTCAGACCCAAACCAAGCTGCTGTGGGACAGCCTGGGTGCCCCAGGGGTGGCAGAGCTGTCACCAGCCCCATGGGGCAGATGCCACACTCACTGCACCGTCACCATGGTCTTTGCTGCTACAGCACCTGGCCTGATCCCAGCTCTTCCCACTGAAACCAGATGAAAATTTCATCACAGAACTTTGCTAAAATCGGGCGGGATCAAGGCCATGTCTTGAAGCAAAGACCTGGTGATCACAGAGACACCTTTTCAACTCAGCTGTCCCCTCTTGCCTCCTACGTGGCTGCTATTTAAAGCGGTGCCTCCAAGTTCTGCGGGTGGATCCCTGCATTAAACCCTGAATGCAGCTATTAGGAGCCGTGCTCACTTAGCAGGAACTGAAATCCGAGTTGGAAATTGTAGCCAAATTCCAACACCCTCTCCTGTTTATGCAGCTCCTTCCCACCATGCGGCAAGACGTACGTTAGTTCACTGGGTACGTTCTGTCTCTGCTGAACCTCCTTCCTGCCCCCACAGCTTTCCTCCCAAACTTTCTAAATGAGAAGGCTCCAATCCCCGGTGTGATTTCCACTTTCTAAGAAAAACTCCCCTTTTTTTTTTTTTCTCTAGAGGAAGCTGAGAGCTCACCCTCCTGTCCCTGTGGGTGCTGTAGCCTCCACTTCCAGTACAATATCTGGGAATATAGGATTGCAGAGCTGCAACCTGAGAATTACAATTGCATAGGGGGTAGGAGAGATATGGCCAAACACCTCGTTCACACTTGAAACTGCTTAAAGACAATAAGCTCTTGACACTCTTCACCTTTACTAACTCGCTCTGTGGAGATTGGTCGTCGTTACCTGCACAAGAATTACAAAACCCAAGTCAATCCCCTCTCCTTGTCTTTGGCATTTGGATAAACCAAGCTGTAGGCAGGTTAGAGTGGGGCTCCACATCCCAGCAAACCACACCACACCTGCTAAGGAGAGACAGGCTTCTGATGGGCCTTCAGTACGGCCCTAATAAGAACTAAATATATGGGGATATATAGGGTACTTTGCTGTCTGAGCCCACACCTGCCCCTTTAGGCTTGGGCTGTAAGGGTGGAAGACCTGTATCACTGAGGGGGCAGATGGAAGCAGAGAATATGCACAGGGTTTTCAGAGGTCCATGAGAATACTTTTTGGGGGTCCTCCACCCTGTGCAAGTCTTAACAGTCACGTTGCCTTGTCTGGAAGCTGATTACTTGCCTGTGAAGTGACTGGATATGGTTCTGTGATCAGCAAGTGTCAAGTGATGCAGTGGTTAAAAAACTAACAGGGGGCACTTAAAACCAGGCAGTGTCACCCAGGTGGGAACAATGGCTCAGAAGTTACTGCAGAGAAAGTGGTGGAGCTCCAGACCACAAGGTTCCTGTGCCAGAGACCGGGCAGCTACTTCATTAGAGAGCTTCACATAGAGAGCCCTGAGCTCTGGCGTTCCCAGCCACAGGCAGAAACCAAATCCCCCTGGAATTCAGCCATCTGCTGTAAGGCTGTGCCCTAAACCTTTGGAGGTGCTAAGCCACAAGCAGCCACATGCAGTCTGGCAGAGCCCGCTTGGAACCTTCTCCCCTGCCAAGGAGACCAAGGGAAAAAAACAAAACAAAACAAAACAAAAAAAACCCAAAACCAAACCCCAAACCCAACCCAACAACCCCCAAACAAGATCCTAAATTTCAGATGACGTCCGTTTCATAAAAAAAGGGGGAAAGAATTTAGCTGGAGACATTTTGCCACCCGAGTGTCGAGTTTGCTGGATCGATAACCCATTGCCACTGCTCTCCCTTTGCTACTATATACACACTGATGCCGAGGTCCATAGATATCTTGCAATGCCCTGTGCTTGACCTCTGAATGGGAAATGCTTTGGAATGTCCATAGACGGGAGGATGGAACTCAGGGGAGGAGGTTTCCGGGGGAGGGCAGGGGGGAAGGGGGAGCTGGTGCCTTTTTTCACCTCCGGATGTCGGAGAAGTCGGACAGTTCATCTGCCCGGTCCAGGATCCCGTGGGCCCCTTTGGGGCTGTGGCCCCCAGCTTTGGCCCGGGCGTTGGAGTGGCCCTTGGTACCTCTCTCTCCCTTGGCTGCTCGTGAGCTCTCCCTGTGCTCGGGCTCGGCGTGGGCCACCATGTCCCCACGGCCAGCACCGGCCCTGCTGCCTTCCCCCGCCTTCTTCTCGGCTGCCAGGACGGCGTCTCCGTGCACGGCCGAGGTGCAGAAGCTCAGGATGGAGCAGAGACTTCCCCAGTTCTGTTCACACTGGGCCTGGACGCTCCTCGTTATTGCCTTTTTCACCTCCTCGCCACAGGTGAGCAGGATGTTCACTAGGTCAACGTAAGGCCTGGAGGGAAAGGGAACAGCGAGAGGAGAGTCAAAAACCATCCAAGGGAATCAGTGACTCAGCAGCAATTCTGCACCACGGCAATTATGCAAAATCCCATCTTCTGATCAGCCATTTTGTTGCAGGAAATGCACAGTGGCATCCTGTCAAAGTCTCTCTGGATTGATCTTGCTTGCTCTCTCCCCCTGGAGATACTCTGGGAGAACTGGAATGTTCACCAGAGGAACAGATGAGGTCTTGCTTGGCAAGTGAAAGAACTATCTCACAATTTCTGTCTCCAACTCTTTCCATACCCTTCCATCTTTATTACTCAGGACACACAGCAAAGGACACTTGCTCCTGTCCAGAGCCATCAGCTTCACCAAACAGGCTCTGGGTGAATGGCACGTACAGAGCATTCACCAGCCACCAGTCTGCAAGAGGGAGACATTTTCTCACCTCTGTGAAAGCAATAAATACTCAGCAAGAGATTCTCTGGCTTTCCTCATCATCTCTGAAGCGCTGGGTGTTGATCTCCATCACAGGCAAGATCCTATCTGGACTCAGGATCTGCCTGAACACAGCTCAGACACATGGAATCCACTCTGGTGGCACTTTCTCTTCCCACACCAAGTTTTATTTCTTCATTTCCTTACAGAGCTTTCAGCATCTACCTTTTCCCAGCCAAACAAGGCCTCGGAACATGCCCTGGCTCAATCCCCTCTGTGCTTCCCACCCACCCCTGAGCGTCCCCAAGGCACCAGCAGCTCGAGCATGGCACTCGGGCTTCTCAGCCACAGGTCACCGAGTGCAGCAATTTTAAAATAGTTGTGGTCACAAGTTTTGTGGGTCAATATTGATGTTGTCTATTGACACAACTGCTCAGCTGCTTGCAGGCCCAGAAGGACGTGCTTAAAAATCTTCCACGGCAGGAAACATCCACAGCACAAGTGGAAAACTGCCCGGGGTCAGCAGTCGTGGCTGTGTGGGGTGGGTGGTGAGGCTGCACCTCCTGGGCACCCCATCCACCAGCTCTGGTGGCTGTGGACAAACTTAAATCTCTTCTTATTAACTTAAGTCAGAAGAAACGAGGAAAAGCAACAGATCATGATCAGTGTCTGACTTTACCCAACTGCTTAAACTCATTTTGAATCGCTAATCTTGGAGAGCCACCTATTCCCCTATCTCAAAATATTTCCCATGGTTGGATTGTTCCTGCTGCTCAAGAAAAAAGAAAAAAAAAGTTACTTGGAATGCAGCAGGGACCAATCTGCCAAGGCCTGTCACCACTTCTACCATGGCAAATCAGCCTGACCCCCACAGCTGACTCAGGAGGAGGCTTCGCCGCCCGACCGCGTTCCGAACACTCATCGGGAGAGAACAGTCAGAACAAAACAGAGAACAAGCCTGAGAGCTGCCACTTGCTTCTCTGCTCTTAGGTTTTTGTTTTCAATGTAAAGTAGAAGATAAGAGAGCTGAGCACGTTGCATACAAAGTGATCCAGCAAAAGAGTATAAAAAACCCCCCCCAAAGAAATGAGTTCTTTAAAATTGGGCATAACCTTTGCAGAAATCTTAGTAAGAAAAAAGGTCGCTGGTATGACTAAAAAGCTAAAAAGTGGCTCAGCTGCCAAATATTTCAGGTATTCAGAGCCTGCCAGAGCCCTGTGGATTAATACTGGCCCATTTCTCCTTGCCTGTTTTACTTTCTGCATTTCAGCCGGCCTGACCAGAGTACCTGAACTGAGCACAAGGCTGCAAGTCAGCAGACGTGATTTTATTTCCAGCTCTGCCACACTTGCCTATTGATCTCGAACAAGTTCCTTAGTTCAAGAGCTTCAGAGATGGCCTCTAAATTTAGGGGAGGGGAGGAGGCTGGCTGGTTCTATTTGGGGAGCCCCGCATAGGAGAGCCGAGCTCCCACTCCGGGAGATGCTGGAGTGTAGGAAGCGCTAAATGAGATCATGCAAATTATAGGTGTTCAGCTGAATGACCCTCTCTTCTCAACCAACAACCCCCCAGTTCAGCTCCCCAGAAATAAGCAGCTGCCTCTGAGCATTCCTGCTTGAGCCTGTTCATAAAATAAGGGATAACTCACTCCTCTTTGGACAGGTTTTTGGCTCGCACAGTTCTTTTCATCCCCAAATGATGGGGGGGTTAATTGGTGCCAAGTACCCAATTTATAGCTGCTGACACAGCCCAGGCAGTGCCCAGAGAGGTGCTGCCAGGCAGGATGGAGCCTTGCTGCCCTTCTCCCCCAGCCAGCTGCCCATGGCCCTGGGCACAGCAGCTCTGCCCCCAGCCATGCCTTTGATCCCAGCCTCAGGAATGTCCAGGGAAAAGGCCTTGCTTTCAGGCCACCATGCCTAGCTTGAACAAACCACAGCAGAGGATTTATGTGACTAAACTGGCACTGAAGCATCTCTCTGTGACTGCAGCTGAAGTATTAGTGGGGGGTGGTTTTCAGCACTAAGGGAATCAGAGCACAGCTCCTTTGGATAGTGAGGAAAATAAAATGCAAGGCTGAAATTCCCAAAGAAGTGATTCTGTAAAAAAATTTGTCTGTCATGACTGCTGGGATTTGGAGTTTCTGTGCTAATATCAAGGCACAGAGGTGTGGTAGGAAGATGCTCTAAGGTTAAGCCTGATGCCAGGCTGTGGCTCAGCCTTCTTGTTTTGGGAGTGAGATGTTCACCTGCAAGAAAAACAGGCTCTGATTTTTGCATCTGTGCACAAAGAGTCAGTACAAACAGCTTGTGCTTGGTTTGTTGCTGTCATGTAGCAGCTTTGATCAATTCCAAGTAGGATTTGTGCCTGCCGTTCCTTGGAGGACAGCTGTGCTCCCAGTCAGGGGAATGAAGTCCTCAAAAACCTGACTTGTGCCTTCATTTTGTACAACCCCATGTTTTATTAAAAAGCATCTGAGATTAATAAAGAGTAAGATGAATGGAAGATTACCTGGGGGACTGCAGCTCTTTCAGGGACAATTAACTACAAGACATTTCAAAGTATGTATTTAAAGAAGAAATTATCATCTTGCTGACAACTTTGCATAAACCTTCTTCCCCCTTCTCTAGCTGTCACCTCTAAAAGGATACTGGGGTCAAAATGATGCCTTTGAGCTCAGAAAGCAACAAAACCATTGTGAGATGCCTCTGGAAATGGCAGACACTGAGGGTGTATTTGCCAGAGCACCAAGGGGACTGGCAGATCCAACTTCAACCCGTTTCACCTCCTTCCACGGCCACATCTCACCCTTTGTACACAAACTTCAAGGGGCCCTGCAAAGAAAGCTTTACCTTGGTGTTGTACATGGGAAAACAAGAGGTGCTTAAGGCCAGAAGGAGGTGAAACAGCTCTTGGGCAGATGCACAGCCCACTGGCACTCCTGGAAGGAGCTCCCACGCTCTGACTGCACCAGCACGGAGGCACTTACTCATGCTGCAGCAGGTCTTTGAAGTGAATCATCTCCACAATGACCTGGACGTTCTCCTTGGCAGCAGAGCAGAGGTCATGCTTCAGGTAGCACTCCCGCTGTAACTGGAACACCATCTCTTTAATGGCAGGGCACTTACGGCTGATGCAGCTGAATTTATGCCTCAAGGCATGAGCCTTACACTTCAGAGCGTCTTTAATGAAGGATTTTCCCTGAGAAGGAAAGAAATGGAGTAGGTCTGTATTTTTGTCCATTAAGCACAGCAGCTGATTTATGCCCAGCCAGCTGCTTCTCTGCAGGACAATGTCAAGGGTTATTACAGTGCTAAGGATATCACTTAATGGCTTTCCTCTTCTTCTCTGTTTCTCTGCCCTTAAAGACCATGCCAAGTTACCCAGCTTTGCTATCCCAGTGGACCTGAAACACCCTGGGCTTCCTCATAGGTACTTTGAGGTTTCCTCTGCCCCAACAGCTGAATGCCCAACGAGGGAAAGAGCAAAAGTGAGCACCTTGAAGTAATTCAGTGCTGGAGTTACTGGATTAATTTGCTTCCAGGGTGGCAGAACAACAGGTTCACACAAAGGAAGGGCATCCTGCCATGGCTGAGCTCCTCAGGACCACAAGCAGATATCCATTCAGTAACTGCAGGGTTGGATTTTTTTTTTTTCATTTTAAAACTAGTTTACAAACTCAGAGACATGATCTATATGCACCTGCCCTATTCCCCACCTATCAGTATTTTCTTCCTCAGAGAGGGACTCAAATCAGCACTAATCATAATAATAATAATCCTACAGTGTCTTCATGTCTGTTGCAAGGAAAATCAAACCAAGAAGCTAAAATATAAGGTGCAGGAAAGCTGTTTTAGCAGCATCTCTCTAATCACTGTTTGGGATTCTTTCACTCAGTTGCTTGGGGGGCATCAAACCCGTCCCTTCCCTTCCTCTTTTATCGGATCCTGCAGCTGCAGCTCTGCTCAGACTCCCTTTCCTTTGCTGAGCAATAAGCCCATGGAAGCCTCCTGCACTGCCTCCACCTCTCCATCAGCCTCAGATTCTTGTGCACAGGTGCTCCACGAAGACCAAATCCTTGCTCCCCTTTATCCCAAGGCTGCACTGGCCCAGCTCCACTGACACTAAATAAGATTCACCCAGACCTGCAAGCAGATGTTGTCCCCAAATTGTTTCAAGCCAGGAATGTTTCTTGCTGATCAAAGAGCTGCTTCAGTCAACATCCCTATTTCCCAAACTAAAGGCACTCTCTTGCTTTTCCCTTCAGGAACCAACAAAACACAGCACAGTAGGCAAACAGGGATGAAAAAGAGAATTCTTATATAAACCCAAACTGACATCAATTCTCAGATTTCAGAGCAGAGAACAGAAAATGGCCAGGGTTAGTCTCATCATTTAATGCAGCTTGAAATAACTGGAGATGATAGAGAGAGGAGCTGTGAAAAGCCATGTCATAGTAGAGGCTGAAGTCACCTTCATGTTAAATAGAGCTCCAGGGGTTTAAATCTTCTGCCTGGATGTGAAACAGGCTGGATTTGATGAGCAGGATCTGGGGATCTGGCATCCATGGCTACTCTCAGCCTCCACAGGCACCATTCCCTGCCTTCCCAAATTTCCTTCCCTACTTCTTTGGTCAACTCTGTTCGCAGACAGAAATATTGTGCAAAACTAAACGAGCGTTTTCTGGAAGCCACTTGGAAATGAAGTCAAAGGCTTTCAGATACCCACAAAAGCAGCAATTCCCATTTGAATGAGTAACCAGGCCCTTCCTACATCTTTCAGCATTTGAACCTAAAGCTCCAGTCCTTCAAAAGTGCTCCCTACTGGGCAGTCCCACCACCCCTCATGGGACAGGCTGGATCCTGAGGACAGCCCTCCTTTGTGCCATGATTTTAGCTGGTGCTTTTAGTCAAGTTATTCTGTAAACTGCCTGGTCGGGCCAAATGCCGCTGGCCTGTCGGAATGTTCCCTTCCCTCCACACTGAAATGGGAGAGGAGGTTTACAAGACATAATAACAGGATGTCTCAATGATGCATAAATGGTCTGGGGAGAAAATGAAGGAGACAAACTTAATACCACATACCATGGAAGTAACGTATTTTAACGTCAGCGCTTGAACCTGAGCCTTGTTTGAGTGCAGCCGCTTCAGGGGGTTGCCTGGGCTGGTTGAGTGCAAGTCTTGAGGGCCAACTTTAGTAAACTGCCCGTTGGGAAATCCTGAGATAATTCTAAATGAATTGGGAGCCCGAGCTGCGTCTCAGAGTCGGCTTTGAACAAACATGGTGCAGAGGCTTAAGCCACCCAGCGTTTCTTAAAACCATGTTTGGCTCCATGAAGCGCTCTGCTGGAGTTATCCTGGGTACAGGAGGTGGAAGGGATCCAGGGAGCTGCAGCCTGTCTCCTGGGACAGGTTGCACACCGCTGCTTTATTACTGTCCTGGGGTGCTGATTCTGGACCTTTCGACAGAAAAATTCCTAGTGAATTAGTAAATCATGGCAAAAGTAGGCTCGCTCTGGGAGTTTTTTGTGCAAAGAAGTGTCAAGGAACTGCAGGACATGCCAAGTGTGTGCCAGAAGCAAGCAGACAGGTAGAACATTTCCCCATGTTACCTGGGCATCGAATTTTCCAGCGTTGTGCAGGAATGTCATGCAGATCTCGTGTAAGCCCCGGATCTCGCAAGAATTGTTCTCAAAGCATTCAAACACTCCACATCCCACATCGCCAGCATTTACTAGGCAGTGCTGGATTTCAGCTAAAACGAGTATTGGTTAGAGTTAATTCGAAGAAGTTTTCACAGAAACTGGTGGTGGGTAGGGGGAAGAGAGTTGTTTTGCTACCAACATCAGTTTGAGAGAAAAATGCGTGACAATGGTTAATTGTACCCGCAGCGTGCCCGTTTTTTGCAGGAATTAGGCCAAAACTTGGGTGTATTACGTTATGAAAGTGATATCCAAGAAGTAAATGCCAAATCCACTATGCTTACGTCAAGCTATTTCACTTGAGAACTGTCTCATGCTCTTGAATTCCTCAGGAGCAAAGGACAGGCATGAGTTTTGCTCTCTGGCCTGTGCAAAGCCCCCCCAGCAAATTTAAGTGCCAAAATGAGACGCCCAGGACCCGGCCAGCCAAAATTTTTCATTTTTGGTACTTTGAGCAAGTTTCTGGCTATTTAGCACAATGTTTTTTACAGACCACTGGATGTTTTGCCTGTCAGGATGTCTGTCAAGTTAATGGCAAAACTCCTACTGATACATAAAGTCCTTTGCACCAAGTGTTGCACAAAAATGCAACTGTGTGCTCAGCTATGCAGAAAGCAATAGAAAAGATTTATATTTACAGATGTAGTACATAAAAGAGATGTACTGGAGCTAGCTGTTACACATGTGTTTATTCTGCCCTTTCAGATGTTATGTAATACTGCAAAAAATGCTGTCTAATACTCACTTTCAAAAAAAACAACAGCAAAAAAAAAAAAAACAAAAAAAAGAAACCGAAAAAACAACCCCAACAACCCAAAAATCTAATTCTTAACACGACAGCTTCTGGTCCTTTAAAAAAAAATGGATGTAGTAGTACTGCCAGAGGGAAGGTGGTTGCTGAAAAAGCCTGGGGATAAAGTTAAACAGGGGCAGCTTTTAGACCAGAACTGAGGATGCTAAGAATTCCTGCGCTCTGTGCCCTGTGGTACCTTTAATTAAAGTTCGCCCTTGGGAGCCAGCCTAATCCCCCTCGAACCGCAGCGTGTTTCAGCCATCCCCAGCCTCCCCCTCTGCCATGCGGTCCATTTGCAAGTCTTTACAGCAACTTTCGGTCTAATTTCCACCCGCTGCAAGGCAGAGAGAGGAGCCGCGGATGTAAATGCGGAGCCTGCCGGAGTTCTCACGACCCCCCCCACCAGCTCAAACCCAAATCACTGCCGCCGCACTTTTTTTTATTCTCCCCTTCTACCTGCCCTGAAGCGCATCTGGGGGTGGCACAAGGGAGCCCCGGGGTGCGATCCAGGGATTATCTGAGCCACAGGCGGAAAGCTGCGCAAACACACCCGCACCGGGGGTGGGGGGAAAGAAAAGGGGCACTGGAGCCCTTTGTGGAGCGCTGCGGAGCGCGGAGCCGGGCGCTTTCGGGGCCGGGAGCGCGGCTGTGGTGCTTGTGTTGGCATCCGGATGCAAACCCTTTGCCGGATCACATGTCCTGGCTCCAGCGTGCTGAGAACTGCACAGTGCTGTGATTCACATGTGGCAGTCCCTAATGGGCATTCGTGCATTCCTGCTCGTGTGTGTTTAAACACGTCTCGCAGCACGGAGAG
>VZRS01010108.1:46080-102033 GCA_013398055.1 Ifrita kowaldi | reverse complement strand
AAAAAAATTATATTGGAAAAAGAGGTGAAAAAGCGGGATTTTGACACGCTTTGGAAGGAGGCGGCGGAGAGCGGCCGGTCCCCCCCACGCCCTCCGCGGGCGACTTCGGGGTGCTCCAGCCGCCGCCGGCCTTGCGCGGGGAGCAGCGGGGTGCCCGTGCCGGGAGTCGGCTGCCAGCGCCGGCCGTCCTGCGGCACTGCCGCCTCATGGCAAGACTTGATCTAAAAGAAAAAAAAAAAAAAACCCCTCCACAACCACCTANATCCCTCTCCGAAGCAGCTATTGCAATGACTTTCTTGAAAACCCTCCACTCCCTCGGGTTTTTTCAGCCACCCTGGGATTTTGTACCATTTGCTGCGAGGGGATTTGGGCCAAATACATCACTTGAGGGGGGAGAGTGGTACCCTGGGTGCAGACCCGGATAGGCGAACAGGGACGGGGCTGCTTTCCCGGGGCGGAACCCCCCTAGACCGCCGCCACCGTGGGAAGAGCATCACCCTTGCAACCCCCCCAACCAGCTCTGGCTGCTGCCTTTTGTCCGGTAGCTGGAGCGAGGTGGCGGGGGGGACACACACACACAACACAGGACGACGTAGGAAAATCCGTAGCAGGTGATGAGAAGTGCCGCGCTGGCTGGGGAGGGGCGAGCGTGTCTCCCCTTGCCCTGCCGTAATGCACATCAGATGTTTCATCAGACCCCGGCGGCCCCATGCGCTCCTGCCCCCCCGCTCCCTTGCAGCCCCCGGGCCCCCGGCAGTGCCGGGGCGCGCTGCGCCGTGCCGGGGGCGGGGGTCCCGCCGGGGGGGCGCAGCCAGGAATGTCTCCAGCTGCTGCTGCCGCCCGCTTCCTCACAGCTGTCAAAATGCACTTGAGGAAATCCACTCACACCTCCCCGAGCAAGGGTCTCCTCGGCGGGACGTGACACCGCGCCGCAGGACCATGGCTCCACGGCTACGCACCAGCAGGCACGTCCTGACACCCCCGAGCAGCCCCCAGCCAGCCCCGCTCGCCTCGGCCTTCCCCCGTTTTGTCTCAGGCCCCGCGGGTTTGTGTGCTGGGGCTGAGCCGGGCGAAGTTTTATTCGATTTTTTTTTTTTTTTTTATCCTTCCGGAGGGTTTGACATCGCAACGTCTTTTTAAGGTTGAAATTCTTAGCGGTGGTGCCAAGCTCGTGTGGAAATTCCCTTTTATCAACATGCTGCTGCCTTCGGAACTGCAACTTGCAGCTTTCCTCTAAGGAGCTGGCTGTGCCAGTGCAGATGTCTGCAAAGCCCCCGTGCCCCTGGGATGGGCTCTGCCCTTTCTGACTGACAGCAGGGCTATTAAAGGAATAGGTTTTTCTTCTTCATTTATACCTCACCCGGAGTGCCTGGCCCTTCTTTTGTCCTTGTTCTCTTACTATTTATACTGCTGAAGAGTTTTGCTATTTAATTACCTTTGCTAGGTCTAACTTAGCTCGAGTGTTCAAAGACCAGGGGCTGAATGAGCTGAACTCGGGCAGGAGAATTTAAGGGATGGCAGTTTTTCTGTGTTGCAGGACGTGACAGCCAGTGCAGTGCTCCTAACCAGCAAGTTTGTATTATATATAAAATATATTTTTTTTCCCTGGTGCCTCACAAATGATGCTTTCTCCTAATGCCTTTTCCCTGCTGCTTTCGGTCTGATGCCCTCCTGCAGCCATTCCTCATCAATCTTTCTGCCTCTTTTTAAAGTTACAATTTTTGGATGGGTTTTGCCCTTTTGACTTTTGAATTCTGTGCAGTCTCCATCCTCCAGACCCCATGTTCCTCCCTCTGGTTGATTTCTCTACTCAGGTCTCATAATTTCTTAGAGTGTGTCCTTTGAACCCTGCAGCCCTGGCTGCCCTGGTGGCCTGCTCCTCCCTTTCAGCTCATATTGTATTAATCGCTTCAATCAAGGTTATTTTAACATCTTTTCCTTACCAAAACCGTGCCTAAAATAGCCCCTCCTCGTGTCACTTTGGGGAAGAAATCTGCCGTCTGTCAGCACGTTGAGCATTTCCCATCTCCTCCTGCTCAGCACGCAGAGCTGGGCGGCGGGTGGCACTCAGAGCTGCGGGATTGTTCCCTGCTTTCCTCTCTCGGGGTCACTCCTCAGGGTGCTCCCGGGATTAGAGGACCTGGTCCCATCTCCAGCCCTTCCCTAGGCAGGCAGGGAGCTGTGGCTGCACTTTAAAGGTGAGTGCTGCGAGGGAGAGCGCGCGTGATCCACAAGTCATGCTCCAGCAAATCTGGCGTCTCTTGGAGCGTGGTGTAACTCGCTCCCTGGCAGCGTGATCTACTGCCAGTCAGAGTGCCAGGTAATTTTATAGAATAGTCACCAATTCCAGTGATTTAGGGGCTGGTTTCCAGGATGCTTGGGACGCCTGGATCCCAAAGGCACTGAGCCTGCAGCTTTGCTCCAGCTCGCGCGGACACCGGAGCCTGACTGCAGGATGGTCGCGAGGTGTTTGAGGACGTATTTGAGCAGTAACACTTAGGAGAGGATCACGACTCCCTGCAGAAGTTCTGAACACCTGTTGGCTTTCAGGAATACGCTCTGAGCTCCCTTTAGTTAACATACACAGGTTTTACTTTTTAAGAGTGTTTCATAATTCGATTAAGGCTTCATACGATCGAGCAGTGGCACGAGCGTTTTGCAACTGCCTTGAAATGGGAAGCATTTAATTGTTTGGCGTCTTTAGGGAGATGAGCTGCCCTCATGACTATTAAGAGGGCTGCGTCCCTGCAAGGCTGTTGCAGGCAGGTGAAGGCTGAGGAACGCTGTGCAAGAGGCTCCAGGACGCAGGGAGAGAGCGAGCACACCCAGTTCTGAAGGATGGAGAGGCCGATGACTTCAAAAGGGAAGAGGATGCTGTGGGGAAGGTGTGCCAAGGTCCGGATTCTGGGTTTTCTATCTGTGACTAAACACATTTCACAGCAGAGTTAGAGTAAGCTGCGCTCTGCAGCCCCAGCAGCGCAGTGGGATTTCATCAGACTTGAGAAAATAAGCAAGACTGGGGAATTTAGTGTTGCCTCTTCTCCTGGGTAATTTTCCCACCTCGGGGCTTAGTGCAAGGTGCTGACTTGCAAATGACACATCATTACGAAGCCAGCCGAGAGCTGCAAAGCCCTGCTGGGAAAGTGGTCAGGAGAGCGGAGGAAGCTGCCTCTTGGACTTGGTTCCTCCTGGTGTGGGACCTGCTCTGGGAACATGTTGATTTAATTCCCACAAGTTGGTTCTCGGATGGTGCGAATAAAGCTGCTGACAGTGACTGAAATGGGATTCGACACTGGAGAACCTGTTAGGCTCAGTAAATGTAGGTCTGTTGGGAGGCTTCAAAGGGTTGTATTTTAAGCCACTTTTCCCCTCTCATCATCGATTTTGAACTTCTGGTAACTAGTTTTTATGAGGAACGAGCAGAAGTTGACAATAAAGTCACAGAAAATGAAATGCATGAAAAGTCAGAGCTAGTTATATTAAAAATTATACAGACCTTCTCTTCATGGTTGCTTGTGTAAAAATCATGTCTTGGAGAAATGTTCTCAATGAGTTATGCACCAGGTTTAAAGCTGATCTGGCTTCTTTGATAAAATATGAACTATTGGAAAGATTTATAGGAGTCAGAAATGCTGCTGAATATTTCAGTATTTACAGCAGCAGGAAACCACTCTGAGATATTTTTAAAACAGGTATTTACTCAAGTAATTGGTTACTTTTAATGTGGAATAAGAAAACCTGGTGCAGCTATATTGGACTTGACATAAAAGACAGGTATGTAATTTGTGAGCAAAACAGGGTGGAATGTACACATTGTACCTGGGGAGGTATTTCAAGAAAGACAACTCCTTGAGACAAAAAGCCAAAGCAACCGACACGCCGGGTTACATGCCAGGATTGCTTATTCCTCAGTTAATCAGCTGTGTAATGAGTGTCCAGAAACAATCACTTCTGCCCAGGTAGTTTAAGTTTCAAACTTTGTCAGCTTTGCGGCCGTCATGAAATGGATTACATGGAATTTGGACGAAAAACACATGTTTCTGAGAACATTTTGGTTCAAATAATAATAATAAAAAAAAAAATGTGGCAATGCCTGTGCCAACAATTTACTACAGAATATCTGAACCAGATGCTGTTAAACTATAATTCCAAACAATTTGCCAGAATTATGTATTTATTTTATTCTTTAAGTCAAACTAAAGATATGCATGTTTTCTATTACTGGTGGATATAAACAAAAATGTGATGTGATTACGACTCATATAAGGCAGAGAATGCCCAACAGTCAGGATTTCTGGGACTACTGCACAAGCTAAAGAAAAACTGGAAGTTCTGTTGGTAATTATGTGTGACAGGGTCATCAAAATGGGGCTGTTCAGATTGAGACATATCAGACTGCAGTCTGCTTAGTCACCACAGAAGAGCTTTGGCCAAAACTCATCCATTTCTCCCTTTTTCTCACGGTAGTACATTTTTTTCCACCCTGAGAGAACGGGGAAGAGATCTGTAAGACATGGAGAGTTCCATTCTTAGCTAAAATAATCCATGGAAGGGACTCCTGTTAGGAGATATTTGTAGGCAATCTCCAACTTGCCAGTTCTCATCCGGATGAGCTGCTCTGTGATGGTTGAAATGACAGACCCTGATGTCAGAATCAGCATCTTGCAAGGATAGAGTGAGTTTTAGCAGGAGTTTTTGTGACATTGCATGTCATTCAGGTTATGAAGGCTTCTAGCTGGCACTCCCACAAGCTGAAACAATCTTTACCTACTGTCAAGAGGCTCTCAGAAAACCTCAAATAATTTCCTCGAGTGAAGTGGCTACCTCAGGCAGCTGCAGCCTGACACAGGGAAGTGCTGGACGTCCTGTAACACCCGTATTCCCAGGTTGGCTCCCGATCAGCAGGGAGAAAAACAGATCAGAAAAAAATGGAGTTTCAGGAAGCAGATTTGATTCAGAGAAATGTTCAGCGAGGTCACCAGAACCAAATCCCCCTGAGTGCTATAAAGAAAAGAAGGATCTGCAAAAGATTTGCAGTGGAGTCTCTGGTTTCTTCCAGACCACGGCCTGCTGGGACACAGCTCCGGCTCCCAACCTGGGGTTGCAGTGTGGGATCCCGCTTGGAGGAGCATGGAGACTCCTCACAGCTCTTCTGCAGAAATCCTGCTTGGGTTTGGGAAAGAAGAGAGCAAAAAAGAGTTCTCTGCGTCCCCCACCTGAGGACCACGTGGTACATAAAGCATCCTCTTTGTTTCATGTGATTCAAGGTTAACACGGGCTCAGTTACAGGCAGGGTCAAATCCAGAGGTGAGCTGGGTTCCACCTGCAACACAGGATGGTTTTGAGTTTTTGATCCCACCAAATCCTGGAACAGTAGCTACAGGGGAGATGAGAATTACCACTACAACCCTGATGCCAAAGCCCAGTGCAAATGATTTTGTTAGGTGTCCCAGCTGACATGTTTATCAGACACACCCAGTTTTTGTGTGTTTACAGTGCAGTCACGTGAGGCAGAAGTTAAAGATGGGCAAGATTTGCTAGTCCTTTCTCCTTTGCGGTGCCAGATCCTCCCAGTGTTCTGGTTCCTCCATTCCTCCTCACCTCCTGAAGGAGCCACAAGTGATACTTGCAGTCAAAGCGGACGTTGACAACAGACAAAAAACCCTACCTTGGCATTCCCGGCCTTCCAATTCATGCCAAGCTTACTGGTTTGTGGCCAGACCAAAAGAAAAACGCTCCAGCCCGTCGTGGTAGGACTATCAGAAGCCCAGGTCAGGTAACGGGACTGTAATTCCGTGGGGCTCGCCAAGAAGGAAACGTGCCAATGTAATTAGAGTGGTAATTATAGCACTGGAGTCACCGCCCACAGAGCACGGCTGCACAGAGCAGCGATTCCACAATCAGAGTCCAAACAATGCAATGCTCTGGAGCTGCCCTGCCTGCCAGTCCTGGCTCTCAGTTGGATTAACCTGGGATCCACAGAGGATCTGCTTCTCCTGGGAATGGCCGTGCAGAAGCCAACAGCTGGTGATGAGATTAAGAGTCAGTTTTTGTTTTTGTGTTGAACCCAACAAATTCAGCGCAATCCTGCAGGGCTGGTAAGAGCAGTGAGAGAGAAAATCATCTCTGCAGTCCAACCTTGGGCTCTCACTGGCCTTCTATAACCACATTTCGCTTTTTACGTATAGATGGTCTTACCACTGCTTTGGGACTTCTCAGTTGGATCAGACAAGAGTTAACCCAGAGGTCCAGCTGTTCCTATGGCCTGGTAGGACCTCTCTTTTCACTCCCATGGGATCTGGGCAGATGCTCTGACACACAGCACAGCCTGTTAACCATGTTGGCCTAGAGGCACTGCATCCGTGACCTACATGACGCAGTTTACGGGTTTGTATGCTTCCTGTGGAATAATGAGTACTGAGAGTTGAAATTCACTTTAAAAAACAACATGCTTTTAAGTAAATAGTTAATTGTCAGTTTATCACTAAAAAGATTCTCCAAATCTTAACAGTTATGAGCCAGACTTTGAAAAATCAGGGCTCAGGGTGGTGAGCAGAGTCACAGAGCCATGGTCCTACTCCCGCTACCAGTACTGGAACAGGCAACTTTTAAAATACAAATTAAGGTCCTGCTGCTGTCATGGAACCTACTGGGACCACCTGGATGCAGGAACCTGCCTGAACCTCTCTTTATGCAGGGCTAATGCTGATATCTGCTTTCAAATTAATGGAGCTTTTATCCACCACAAACTCACAGTAACTTTGCCACCACGATGTTCCTCTCGCCTGCATATCCCCTATCTGTGTTTGTTTAACGTGTTTTTACGATGAATAGTTAAGATTAGATTTTGCTTTTGGTGGAAGCCTTTTATTTTGTGGGGCTGTGGGGATGGGAGCCCTGTCCTGGTGTTTGTACCTTGCCATGTGCTTGCTCCAGGGACGTTGTGCCCGGCGTATCCGCAAATGTTCCCTCCTGCTTCCAGTGGGATCCCACGCCAAGAAAAACACATTCCTTGAAGAGATAGGTAATTGCTTAAGACTTTGTCTAATGTTAGAGCAGGACCAATAGACTATTTGAAGCAGTTTAGTATTCATAATAATACATGGTTCAGAGCTGACTAAAAGGCTATAATTCTTTTGAGGGGTTCCTCTGACATCATAAACCACCAGAGCTCAGCCAGTCAGCAGAAAGCAAAGACTGGATTATAGCTGGGCTCTTCAGCATGGGACCGTACATGGCAGTTTCTCATGTCTGCAAAGGGATTAATTCAGAAGGTTTTTTTCTCCTTATTCCAGATGACTTTATGACCCAAAATGGAAGAATTGCTGGATGCTGTTTTCTGTGCAAAAAACCCTCAGAGATAATGTTCACTGTTTTCTCTGTGCTGGTGTAATCAGATTTTAATCTGGAAATGTGTCCAGGAGTGCAATTCAATCCTTTCACCCTCTGAATAAGCTGTGGTGCTGCAGTGCAGCTCTAACAGCACATCTGACTGGTGCACGAATAGCCCCTCGTGAAATTGTTCTCCCATCTCCCCAAGAGTTTTACCTTTCCTGGGCCCTGTATTTACTGAAATGTATTCTGGATATGAGTTTGGTGGGTCCTTTCCTGAGGCTATTTCAGCTACATCCATTTTCATGGTCAGTAGTGGGTTCCATGTGCCAAGCATGCCTGGATTTTTGGTTGATGTCATATTGCATCTAGAAGTAGCTGGGGACCGTTTCAAAATAGAGATCTGTTTATATAAATATTTATATGTAATTTTCTGATAGCCTCGGGAAACCAAGTCGGTGACTGAGGAAATAAATAGGCATGGAAAAAGTCATAAGGGTATTGTTTATGAATATAGACAGATGATAATAACAAGCAGAACGAATTCATAGGAGAGGGAGAACTGACATGATGGATGCTAGCTTTAACACCATGTACTAAACTTTCTGTACATCTTGTTTCAGAATTTCTATTTCTTGAGAACCCACAGGAATAAATTACTGTGTGGGTGAGAGGTTCAGACAGAGCTGGCTTGAGGGCGGAATGTGCAGAACAAGACCACAAACAGGGTGCCCATGGTCTTCTGCTGCCTCCCGGGACTCCTCTCTGCCTTTTCCAGTCTCTGTGTTGAGTCAAGTGTCTGTTCTGATAACTGGTGGTGCTTTGGCCAAGGTAAAAGCTGCCTGTGCTTTTGTGTCTTCTGTCACCAGCAGCTTTGCTGGGTGCCCTGGGAGCCTGTGCTGAGGTTCTTCTGTGTCTGTAATGTCCCCAGCAGGAAGGCTGGGGTGGCTCTCCCCAGTGGCCTGTGCCACACCAGGTGCTTCATCCCAGGGGGAAAACAGGCTCGGATGTGGAGCAGACCCTGCTCCAAGGGGTCAGAGCAGCCTGGAGGGGGACACAGCTCCCCGTGGTGAGTGGCTGGTGACAGGGCTCCGTGTCAACCTGTGTCACCCTTGGGTGATGGAGAATGGGCACAGCAGCCTCGACTCTGCCAAAATCTTTTGGGGAAACTTGGCAGGGCACAGACTTGAGCCCAGGACAAACTGCACCGAGGCCAACCTCGGCTTGGATGGCACCGGGCTGGGGCTGCCAGGAGGGTTTTCAATAATAACAGCAGCCGTCCGAAGCAGTGACACAGTAATACTCATTTATGTGATTTATGGGAACACTGTACATAATGATTCCAGCATATACAAGCAGGACTGAACTCCTTTTTAGCCTCCTGAATAGAGGCAGTTGTGTAACACCCACAGGAGCTTAGTACTTGTAGGAATATCCGGCACTGCCTGTGGCTGGGGGAGCTGTTTACATCCATCATTTCAGCTGACCCCATTAGGAGTTTTTGAAGGCAGCAGAAGAAATTTCCCTGGTGTTGAACCTAGGAGAGCAGGTAGCCTGCTATCTTCCTGAGCTTTCCACGTTCTTCTGCCCTCTTGTGTGGCGTGGTCAGTCAGGGGGATGCAGTTTGTGTTTGGGTCTGGATTATCAGTGAGCATAGGGCTGGTATTGTCTTGGCTGGGCCCATCGTTGTGGGCAGACTAGCTGACTACAGTGGCTTGAGTCCTGAGATCATACCAGCAATTCTTCTTCCACAGCCAGTCTCCCATTATAGGCTGCTGGAACACACTGGGGTATTTCCAAATTCTTTCTTTGCGTCTGTCTAGGAGGGTTATGGAGTTCCCTCAGCGTTTGCCTCTCTTTCAGCGAACATCTCTGGCAGGTTTCATGTACTAAGCAGGACCAAATCTTTGGGTTTGCATTTGCTAAGAAGCAGGCTGTTTAATTCCCTCATTGCTGGGTAGGATTTGTTAGGTATGGAAACCTTGGGGTACCCCTTGCAGAGCCCTCCTGACACAGGGAACCCTCGGAGATGTGTGGATACACATCTGTGTCCACACACGTTCCTCCCCGTGTGCCTGGAAAGCAGAGCTCAGCACAGATGTCCTCAGCTGGCTAAAGAGCACTGAGGAGAGATTCAAAGCGCCCTTGTGACAGTGATTCACAAGAACAAGTCTGGGGAATGTTCTGTCTGTCAGCAGACCTAAAAAAGAGAGCAGGATCTGGGTTGGTGATTCGAGGTCAGCTTCGTTTTGAAGTCCTTTGAATTCAGATACACGAGAAAGGATTGTTTTAGGTAATTTTGATTGAGTGTTCTTTTTTCCAGTCAAAGGTCTCTATTAATTGGCTGGCATAATAGTTCTGTGCCTCTTCTGTGAAGTTTTGAACAAACCTGTACAATTTTTTGGAGCCTACAAATAACTCCTGTGCCAAAATGTGTCTCCTGAAATAATCAGATGATTAAATCTCCTGCCAGGAGGATATGATTTCTCTCAAATTGATGTCTAGTCTCTGCAAATTTTATCTTTTGTCTCATTAAAATGATTTGGAGTCTATTATTCTCCTACCAAAAGTTCACTCTGTGTTTTAAGGACAGAAACAACATAACCTGAGTGAGGATGTTTTCATTCCTCTAATCTTGGGTTAGGCTGTGTGTCGTTCTCTGACGTATCTCTTGAACATTTATGGCTTTAAATGACGTTTAGTAGAGCAGGTTATCATTGTTTTACTTCGATATTTGGGTGCTGTTTTAGTCTGATGGCACCATATTTAAACTATGGACATATTTCACTTTGTGTCTTATTCTGAGTGTCTGCTGCAGGGGTAAAAGTGGATTTATTTGTGAATGAAGGCTTCAGCAGACAATCCTTCTGCCCAAATGTCTCTTGGCACCTCGTTCTGCTGCAGTTGGGTCTGCTGAGGGCAGTTCAGGCAGTTCACAGTTGCCTCTGGCTGTGCTCCAGGATGTGATTTTCTCTCTCCTCGCCATCTGACCAGCGCGATGACGACAGAGCTTCTGGAGGGCTCACTCTGGTTTTAGTGCAGCCTCATTTTGGATGAGGGCTGGCTCCCAGATTCATCAGTTCTGGAGAAGGGACTGGCCTTTCATGAGAGCCACATTACAGCTTTCTTTTCCTTCTGCTGCTACATCTGCCAGCCTTTACCTCACGGAGCTGTTTCAGAGCCAGCCTCTTCTCCTGTGACACCAGGCACGCTGACCTCTGTCCCTGTGACGTGACTTTCCACCAGACACTACCTGATTATGTCACTTTTCTGCAGAACGTGGTCTTTGGACCAGCATGAACTGGTCCAGCAGGAGTAGGTGATTCCCACCAGTCTGTAGAAATGGCACAAACACGTGGAGGATCATGAATGGGTTTCATGAACATGATTCACCACAATTTTACTCAGAGTCCACATGAGGAGCAATGAGTCTCTGTCACCCTGGAGGGACAGTGAGGAAACCATGAGTTGTTCCCAGAGTCAGCAATTGTTCTTATTCCCACCCACTGGAAACGTCCAGTTAACAGAGAGATGAACCCCCTCCAAACCAGCTCCTTTCTCAGTTAATTTAACTACAGTCCACCACGGTAAAACAACAAGTAGCTGAAGTGAAAGGTCACTCAGAGCCCTATAGCCCTGCAGACATCGATCATTTTATTGCCATATCTGTCTGATTTATTATTATTATACAGACATGAACTTGACTGAGAGCTGGATTCCTCCTCATGTGGCTGATAATTATAGTTTGTTCAGTTCTTGCAGTTCCCACGTACTTGAGCCGTTCATGTTTTCTGTGGGGCAGAGTTGTTCCTGATCAGCAGTGTGGTTTCCAGGCTGTCACTGTCCTACCTTTGATGGCAGCTGAGTGGCCAGGGTTTTGCCTGGGCCTTGGGGACAGCTGGGGATGGGAACTCTGCTGCTTCAGCAACTTCTGGTATCCCCCGTGTGGTTTCCCTACCCTTGGGCAATCGTGTCACTGGTGACCTTTGCCTCTGCGCTGCCTAGAAATGGCATCTGGCCTCAAAGCCCTGTGGGAAACACAAGGTCTTCTCTGAGCTGTGGGACACCCACCACAAGCTCGCACTTGGGCCTCCTCCAGTTTTCAGGCAGCTCACTCACAATCCTTTTTGGAAGGGCTTTATCCTACAGAGAGGGTAGGAGTGGAAATTGCACACAGATGGGAGCTAACAGCTGGTGCTTTAACAAGACCCCTCTTCCTGCTTCCCTGGGGGAATCTGGCTAATTTACGTTCATTCCCTACCTTCATTTTCTGCACCAATGTCGATTTTGGAGTTCCTTTGGTCAGTTGTTTGTGACCTGACTTTTCACACAAGCTCTTTTAGTGGAGCCCTGCTGTGAAGAGGCATCTTTTCCTATTAGGAGTTTTGCATTCTGCTCAGTGCAAGCTGCTTCCCAAACCCATTGCTTGGCTGAAGTGCTCCACCAGGACATCCCAAACCAGTCTCCTCACTGCATGTTATGTGCCAGGTCCATCTCCTCCCTCTGTCTGGCATTTCCAGCAGTTTTCATTGTGGCTGTCTGCAAAACTCCAGTCTGTGCAGACAACAGGAAAAAAAAATAGAGGAAGAAATATTTTACTAGTAGCCATTGCTAAGGCATTTTGGTCTAAAGACCTGAACTCCTCCATGAATATTGCAGTGGCTTCTCAACAGGCCTCCAGTCCACACAGCCCCCATCTGCTGTGCTTTTTCAGACTTCAGTTCATCTGCTCCCTCCTGCACGTCTTCAGCAGTGGAATAACTTTTTCCTAGCTGAAAGCCTTTGCCAGCTGTGCTAACACTTGCTTATAAACTTGCTTACAGAGATTTCACAATTCCAGCAGGCAGGACTTTACTCTTAGCCCCTGCTTGAAGTGCAGGCTGAAATCCTGAGCTTGGCCCTTTCTGAGAAGTCATTTCTTTCCCTCTGCAGTCACACTGCAGGGAATGCTCACTCCCCAGTTCCCCGTGTAAACCAGGGCAGTCTTCTACGAATTGCAGCTAAAAAACAAAAAGTAGATTGTGTGCTTTGCAGTGAAATAAAAAGAAGTTTCTCACAACACGTTTCCACCTTATTTTAAGAGAGTATTTTTGTAGTGATTTAAATTTTGGAGTTGAGTGTGTTATGTCGGGCGAAGTTTGATAATTGGTGCTGGTGTTATTCAGCTGATCTTGACTGATCATCACCCCAGAGTAGCCATTTACCTGCTTATCATGGTTTTCAACCGTTTTGCTCTGAAAGCTCTGAGACAAGAGACTGGCAAAGTCCTTCAGGTAGTGCTTGCACAGGCTGGGTTTGTATTCCCAGGGCAGCCCCGAATCACAGAGTGGATTTGGGCTGTAAGGGACCTTAAAACTCATCCAGTGCCACCCCCTGCCATGGGCAGGGACACCTTCCACTGTCCCAGGCTGCTCCAAGCCCCGTCCAACCTGGCCTTGGGCACTTCCAGGGAGTCAGGGGTAGGCACAGCTTCTCTGGGCACCCTGTGCCAGGGCCTCCCCACTCTCACAGGGAAGAATTTCTTCCTAATATCCAATCTAACCCTGCTTTTTGTCAGTTTGAAGCCATTCCCTCTTGTCCTGTCGCTCCATCCCTTGTTAAAGAGTTTCTCCATCTTTCCTGTGGGTTCCCTTCGGATACTGGCAGGTCACTCCAAAGCTTCTCTTCTCCAGGCTGAACAATCCCAAACCTGTCAGCCTTTCCTCACAGGACATCGCTGAAGTGCTGTTAAGAGCTGCATCGGGCCCAAACGAAGAACTCTTTGTCAGGACCAGATGCGGCACAGCCTCCATCTGCCGAGGGAAGGCAGCACATCCCTGCTCCCCCCCCGCTGCTCGGACAGCCCCCAAGCCCAGCCAGCGCAGGAGAGGACGTGCCACAGCCTCCCTGGGAGCAGGGCTGGCTCTGGAGCAGCATCTGTGAGAGCAGCACGGCCCCGGGAAGCACAGACTCAGCTGCCCACCTGCTGCTCCACCTGCGCGGCTCCCGCCTCTGCCAAGCGCTGGGGCGGGGGATGCAGAGCAGGAATCTCCCCGCGGAGCAGCCCCGGCCCTGCAGCTTCTGCAGATGTGCTAAACCGTGAAATCACGGAGAGCAGCAGATTTGGGGGGGTTTAGGGATGGGGAAGGATAGAGAGGAAGGGAGAGAGAGGTTTCGTTCAGATCTCTACGGCACCTATTTTGTGTTCTGTCTCTGCCTCTCCAGCCGTGGGCTGATGTTTTTCCATATTAAAAGGAAAATGTACAAGTTTGCTTCTGCTCTTACAGCCCTGAGTGTACAAAATGGAGAATTACCTTCCATTCACACTCCTGCTTTTTTTTTTTTCTGTGAGTTTATTTCCAGGATCAGGTTCTCTTGCCCACTCATTCATTTGGATCTTCAACCCAGCAGGAATCAGTGTCCTAATGATTAATATCAAATCTTTCCCTCTCTCTCGTTACTTTTTAGCTTTTTATTTTGAGCTGGGAGTTCTGGTACTTCTGTGCACCATTTGCACAAGGATTTTGTTGTTTTAAGCTTGATTTTCCAGGCGAGTGTGTGTTTATTGCTGTGTTGGTGTTGTGACTGTAAAGGAACAGTACGTTTTTATCCCTGGTGTTTCTTCCCTGAGCAGATCAATCCTTGTGAACTCTTACTCAGCAAAATCATGGGAGTTTTACTAAACATTTGCTCAGAAAATACATTCTGTGGTTAGATACTCTGGCTGATATGACCACACTTCAACAACACAGAGCTGACCAGGGATTTAGGGTTGTGGGGTTGATGCAGAGCAAAGGCTTCTTGCTGCTTTATTTTAAAAAGCTGGGTAAAACACAGGGGTGAAAATAAAATCATGCTTAAATATATGTGAAATTTAAGAAGAAAAGGCAAAAGTTATCCAGATTTCATTTCTGTGAAGCTAGATGGTGTCCTTTTGAACACCCCATGCCAAGAAAACAAACCCCTGTGATTCTCATGCCGTTTAAAAGAGCAGAAGACAGAGAGCCAGTCCTTCCTGAGGCTCTGCCAAAGCCTCAAGCGGAGGCAGACGCTGATGTCAGAGAGCTGCTGGGATTGTCTTGTTTGCTACGTGATTGACAATCCCTGTGACACCATCCCTGTGCCCAGCACGGCTCTGCTGGAGTTTTCCACTGGCTTTGGTGAGAACTGGCTGAAGTCCTGCATTTGTCTGATGTGTTAATGCGTTAACTGTGTCAAAAACTTTGTGACACCCTTGCCTATTGTGCAGCTGATGATCTACGGGATGATAACTGTATCTGAGGAGGACAGACGACCACAGGAATTTCTCTCGGTTGTCTGTTGCATTGTTATTAAAGACAGAACTATCTGTGACCCTGACAGTGCAATTGCATTTTAACAACAGTAGATTGTCCAGGGAGTTAAATTTTGGATTGCCACTTAATCACCGAACCAACGAAGTGTTGTTAGACTGAATGGAGAACATTTTGCCTTTGACTGGATGGTTATTATTTTTAAGTGCCACACAGTTTGCTGTTATTATTTTCGGTCAAGAATGAAAAACAAGTCCCTGGTTTGGGTGCAAGGTTTAGACAAAGACCATCACAACAGAAACGAAGGGAGGAAAGCCCAACATATCCTCTCTGACATTCCTATCATCAAGGGGTTTGTTGTTACGGGCTGTGTGTGTAAGTGGATGGCTTAAACATTTAATTTGCATTGTAATATTTAATAGATAATATCTAGAAGTAGAATATCTGTGTTTTCAACAGCTACACTCCCTATAATTCCTTGTAGCAACCATGGCTGAACCCCAAGGTCCTTTCTTGACACTGCCTCCTGATGACACCGAGCTCCAGTGGATTTAAGTGGGAGTTTTGCTTGAGGAAAAGGGTGAAACCTGGGATTCAGAGCAGGATGTTCTGTGAAAGGACATTCACCCATAACCTATATCGCCCGGACTTGGCAGTATTGTTTTATCTTGTATATCTGACACTCTCCCTTTCACTGCTTACGTAAGAAAATAGTTTGTACTGTCAACAGCTCTGTTTAACCTTTAATAATAAAATTAGTAACTCAAACCAAGAGGCCCAAGTCCTGAGGCCCATATTTGGGTAAAGTTTCCACTGAAACCAATGGTAATTTTGCCAGGGACAGGTCTGGAAAAGCCCTGAATTTTGAACTCACGATTTACCCCAGCAAGCTTTTTCAGTAGCCTCTGTTTCTGCTCTCCAAAGAGCAACTGGGACTACAGTGGCAGGGAGAGGAAACGTTAGAGGAACCTTCCTGTACTTTCCATTTAATGACTTTATTGGACGAGACATCTGATGATACCAGGTTTTTCTAATTCCCATTTTTATAAGCGATCTAATGCGCGGAAACGTCAGTTCTGGGCATATGTTCCTGTCCCTGGAGTCTTGTTCAGACATTAGAGGAACATTTTCTGACTCAAAAGATAAACACTTCTGCTCGAGTTCAGGGACGGAAATTGTTTTCATCGCAGCAGGTGTTGCCCATTAGTTCTACTAGAACTGAAACCCTAAGCTGGGCTTTAAGGGAGATGCATAATCGAGCTCTTACATCATTGTGAGATGTACCGTACTTGAACCTTTTGCTTGCTGAGACTGTATTTCCTCCAAGAAACATCCTGTTTTGCAATCCCCCAAATTCCCCATGTGCCATACAGCATTAGGGATTTCATCACCTCCCGGGCACACAGGCTGTGCTTTCTGCACAAGACCCGTAGGGAGGGAGAGACAGAGAGCCAGACAAGTCAGAGGTTTCCATATTTCCTGATGGGACCATGTGATCCATGAAAGATGGCTTTATTTTCATTCCCCCCCTCCTTCACTTCACGCTGTTTCCATTCTAGACCTGCTGGAGGCTGCTGATTGCATCATGTCGAGGAAAGGATCATGCTCTTGTCAGTCCTGCTCAGTTGTTCCAGGTCCCATCTTGCTTTTAATGGCCTTGGCTGATTTATTTCTGCCCTTCACTGTGTCATGTTTGAGATCAGGATATATTTCTTAGCAGTTTTTCATTTCGCGCTGTCATTGTAAATCTTCATTTGTAACTTTAGGACCTAATTTGATTCGTCTAAGTCCACTGGGGATTGTCACTCTGGGTTTAAGCAGAGGTTTGCCAGACCTCAGCAGGCTCTGACTTCCCTGAGTGGCTCCATCTGGGCACCCACCTGTGCTGGCAGGTCCTGAGCTGCACTTCAGCTCAGCCCCTGGGGGTGTGGGGCTGTTGTGCTGAGCCCTGTGTCTGGACTTTTGGGCTTGGTTTGGGTTTCTCTGGGTGTCTGGAGTGTGGCTGACCCCAGCTGTGGCTACTGGACCTGCTGACCTCTTGCCCAGGTGTTGGGGGCTGTATCTCTTTAGCTGGGGATGCTGCCATGCTCTCATGCTTGGCCTGCTTGCCTGTCCCTTGCAAAGCACATTTCCATGGCTGTGGGAAGCAGGGTCTGGCCTTCAGTGGCTGCAAACCCTTTCAAGAGTGTTTGCCCTAAGGATTGCTCGCTTGTTCTGTTTTACACTGAGATTTGAGCTCTGTTTACAGCTCTGCTGCACTTTCAGAGGTTGGGCCCCGACTGCAGTGCTCATTGTTGAACAAAAATGTTCCACTTTCCTAATTACTTTTCAGTTATATTGGCCTATATAAAATATAGAGGAAAATGGGCTGGAGTTTTTTTTCCCCTAAGCAATTTTGTTTGCTTGTGTGTTTGGACTTTCCCATGTAACAAAAGAAGGGTATAATTATAGAATCATTAAGGTTGGAAAAGACCTCTGGTATCATCGAGTCCACCCTGTGGCCCATCCCCACCTTGTCCCCAGCCCAGAGCACTCAGTGCCACCTCCAGCCCTTCCTTGGACATCTCCAGGGATGGGCACTCCAAACCTCCCTGGGCAGTTCCAAGGCCTGAGCACCCTTTCCATGGGGAAATTCCTGCTGATGTCCACCCTGAGCCTCCCCTGGCCCAGCCTGAGGCCGTTCCCTCTCCTCCTGTCCCTGTTCCCTGGGAGCAGAGCCCGACCCTCCCCGGCTGCCCCCTCCTGTCAGGGAGTTGTGCAGAGCCACAAGGTCCCCCCTGAGCCTCCTTTGCTCCAGGCTGAGCCCCTTTCCCAGCTCCCTCAGCCTCTCCTGGGGCTCCAGCCCCTTCCCAGCTCCATTCCCTTCCCTGGACACGCTCCAGTCCCTCAGTGTCCCCCTGAATTGAGGGTCCCAGAACTGGACACAGCACTCGAGGCCTCAGCAGTGCCCAGCGCAGGGGACGGTCACTGCCCTGCTCCTGCTGCCACACTATTTTTGGGACAGAATGATACTCAGAGCCACTGATTCCCTGGGTTATCACTGCTCAGCCACCTATAAAAATGTAGTTAAAATGGCCCTGACTCTGCAGCGCACAAAGCAGAGCTTGACAGAAAAGATTTCCTGCTGGAGCTCATCCGGGCTGGAATCATCTCTCAGAGCTGAAACTCCTTAGGATCCAGCAGAGGTGTGGAGGGCAGAGAGGAGCAAAGGAGGGAAGATCTCGGCGTGCCCATCCTAAAAGGGCGTCCCCTCAGTGCTCCAGCAGCTGTCCCGTGCCGCAGGACGGATCCCGCCCGGCAGCAGCTGCAGCCCGGAGCAGCACTTTCCCCTCATCCCACTAGAGGGTGGGTGCTGGTTGGACAAGCCAGGCTTGGGCTGGAGCTCTGCCCGCTTGGCAAGGGCGCAGCGGGAGCGAAGCATTAATTTATCACCTAACGAGGGTGGCGGGGCTGCCAGGACTGGCAGTTGGTACCTCACAAAATATTCAGCTTGGGGATGGATGCAGCCGTTTTCCCTCTCCGCTTCAGACTCTGGCATCAGGAGATGCTCTGAGTATTAATAATATATAAATTGAGAGAGCCAAACGTGGGGGTTTTTTAAAAATTATTTTTAGTAGCTTAAACCAAAATTGTCTATACTTCGTTTCTAAATTAATTTGGGAGTATTTCAGGTTGGCATGTTCTACCAGGCACAGCATTTAAAAAGTGCTTGTTTCAGATATGGAAAAAAATAAAAGCAATAGATCAGATCATATTTTCTTTGGGGTTAATATTTGCAAAATCAGTTGTTTTGTGACAAAAAGACATACAAATAAAACAGTCCCCTGATCACCCCCTCCACTTTGGAAATGAAGCCTGGTTTGTGGTTTATAACAAATCTCAGTTTAGAGAGGATATGTATAGCCATCAATATCATCTCATCAACTCCCCTGAACTCCACTTCAGGTACAAGATACCATTTCAGGTTTAATTTTTTCACCTGATCTGTTTGTTTGCCTTGTGGGAACTGAGAATGCAATCTCTGTTCAGGATTGAGCCAAATAATGTTGTAGCTGAACTATATAAATCATGTCCAAGACAAGATAGAACAAACGTAGAAAAGAATAAAAATTTATACAGTTTGGAGGGAGAGAATTTATGTATGAAGGAACCAAATGGGCCAACATGAATTTGGTGTTGAATAGGCAAGGAAAGGGATTAGAGCCCTGAGAAACAGGGTAAGGTTAAAAAAAATAATCCCATGCAACTGCTTCTGTGAGAAAAGATATTAATTTAGGTAAGAACAATATTTTCGACACAAAACTGAATTAATTTGTGACGTCAAAGACTTGATCTTAAGAAGAGGATGTTCGGTTATATTAATCAAGCTAAAATAAAGAGAGAAAAGGAAAGGACAGTCCTCTGACTTGGACAGATGCTGCTTTATGACAGCCCCTGCCAGTCTTTCCTCTCTGGGATAACATATTGCACACTTGTATGGAGCAGGGGAGTTTTTCCCCGGGTCAAGGGCAAAATATTGCACAACCAGCCCAGGTGCCTCGCAGGCGTCGCGGATCCATCTTTAATCTCCCGTTCCAACATCAGCGTTGGCCTCTGCTGGAGACAGGGGGAAGATGGATCACTGAGTCTGTTCTGGCGTGATAGTTCCTATGTTTTGTTCCATAGAAAGGGCTGTGATCAACAAAAGCCCTGCCAGCGTAGGTCACTTGCCAGTTTATGAGCAATGGGATTGTTCCGCGGGTTTGTGCAGCCCCGGTTGTTTTTGCTGTTATTGAAATGTGACGTTGGCTGACAGCTCTGTGGGATCTCACATATGGAGGCTCTGCTCCGCAGGGATGGGAGAAACTGGACAAATTGTGGAGGGTTTTCACATATGGGGCCAATTCATGCCTGATGAACCCCTGTGGAAGCTGTTGGCGTTGCACCAGCCGAGAGGCTGACCCGTCAGATACACTGATTCATTGTGGTGCCGTTGTCATGATTAAAACACTCGAAATTTTCCCCCTAATGGGGGACCATGCTGAGTTTCAGCATGTCCTGCTCTGCTGCCCGCCTGTTTCTGTTGTTGTTACATCTTCTGGGGTTGTTTGTGTTTGTTTAAAAGGAGCACAGTGAACTAAGCTGGTGGTTGAAGCGGCAAATGTGGCTTAGTGGGATTATAAAGACATTTGACGTTTTTTGCCACCTTCTTAAATGTGTGACGTGAATGGCTATGAGAACAGGCAGTGTGGATAAAGAGGAATCAGATGACAGAAATGAGACCAGAGTGGTGGAAAGCAGAGGAGATGGGAAAACCACTGGGATTTATTTGTTGAAGGATGGTCCCAATCCATCCTGCATCCAAGTGGCGGAGAAGAAGGGAGATGTGTGTCTGGAGAAGGTGGTACCCTAAGAAGATGATCAGGGATGGAAGGGAAAGGAACACAGAGGGATTTGTGGAACTGGAAAAAAAATTCCCAGATGTTTCAGCTGGGTTGAAAGATCTGCATGTGGGCAAGGGCGAGGGAAGCTTCACCAGTGTGCTGTGCACAATTAAATGTGGCCTGGTGGATTTGATGGCCCCTATTTGCAGCGTGTTAGAAGAGCTGATGAGGGCATGGATGCAAAGATACAACTGTTGTGCTGTTTTCCCAACAATTTATGGCCATGGTTTAGAAAGCAAGGGAGAGAAGATGTTGGGATGAATGATTTTGTAAAACCAAGCTCAAGTCTTTTGTTACACACAGGTTCTCAGGGCATAATGTGGGGCTTGCTTCCACTGCTTGCAGTGTGCTGTGGAGGAGGGGACTGGAAGAGGAAAAGTAAAACTCCATGAAAATTTAAGTGTGAAGCTTGAAAAGAGTAGCAGGGCCGTAGGCCCTCAATGAGAACCCAGAGGTGTCGCATCTGAATAATGTAAGATGCTCCAGAATGGGCTGAAAGGGTGAATAATAATCTGCCAACTGAAAGAAGAACTGTGTGGGTTATTTTTATTTTTAAAAGAGATGGTACTAATCCTAATTCCAGCTAGGAATACCAGTGGAGGCAGCCTGGGAAGGGGTGTGGGCAGCGGAAGGAGAGTGCCTCAGGGTGGTGGGGAGAACTGGAGAAAGTTCCTTTGCAGGCAGTGAGAGCCTGCAAAATAATGAGTCCCACCCCTCATTTCACTGTGTTTGTGCACCTGTCCTGGCTGTTTTATGTGCTGCAAACTTTGGGTGGTGGGAGCCGCAGATCACAAAAAGGGATGAGGAATTGAGTGCGGGCCCTGGGCTGTGACTGTCCCTAAGGTGCCACCAGCTGGCCCTGGAGCTGTCTTCTCTGAATCTTTTCTAACTGGACAGGGTCAGACATGAAGATGTGTGAGCAGATCACATCATCTGTCCCAGCTGTAAGAGAATTCATTCTTTTGTGCCTAAATTTTAGCAAATTGGAGTCAATAGCAGCTGCTCTCTCCTCAGGCTTAAGCTCATGTGTAAATATTGAATCAGAGAATCCCAGAATGATTTGGGCAGGAAGGGACCTTTAAGAAAACTTGGTTCCCATGAGCAATGACACCTCCCACTATCCCAGGTTGCTCCAAGCCCTGTCCGACCTTGTTTGAGGTAGAAGCTGGTGAGGTTTTAGCTTGGGATCCAGCAAAGGGCCATGAGGGTGAGCCAGGGATGACATTCAAGTAGTGTTAGTCTGGTTTGTAGATGCACCATGAGAGAAGTGAAGAGCCAGGAGGGCAGATAGGTGAGCACCTGGAGGGCACAGTGGTGAGATGGAGGTAAAAGGAAGATGCAGAGATGAAAAGAGGCTAAAATTGAGGGTGAGGTTTAAAGTCAAAGGTTGTGGTCACTGTTAGAGTCTGATGGTGATGGATATTGAGCTGTTCAGTATCAACACCTTCCTCTCTTGAGTTCTCCTCACTCTTTTATGGGTTTTTTTATGTGGTTCAAAGTCTTAGACCCTGTTTTACACCCCTTTCACTGAGCACAACCTTTCCCAGGCAAGCAGGGATGGAAATTACTTGGACTGGAGCACTCCAACCCCCAAACAAACAGAAAATGCACTTCCCTACCAGCCCTACCAGTGCTCCTCCAAAGGCCAGAATTATTCTTATAAAACCACTGATGTTACACGTAGGGAAGGATTTTGCCACTGTATTTGAGGCTACGTGCAAGCTGGGCATCTTAAAAACTAGTTTTAAAATAAAAGAATGTGTTATTGCCTTCCCCATCTTGCTTGTGTAATCTGCCTGCAGAATGTCTGAGCCATCTTCTCTCAATCTGGAGGTAGTTTTGGTTTCACAGAGATGGTTTTTGACGGGCCACCTCCATCAGCCACTCTGTTTTGGAGCTGTAAAAATAAGAAAAATAATAATTTTGCTCCCCGAAAGCCAAATCATCAAACCACAGTACAGATCTGACAGCTGTCCAGGCAACTGAAAACAATCAGTCATAAAATGCCTTTGAATCAACAAACAGAGAACCAAAGAAATATCCAGTGAGATTAATCACTGTCAATTGTTCCAAGATTTTATAACAAAGGGGCAGGAGGAATTAGTCTTGCAGACTTTACACCCCCCTTTTTTTCTTTTTTTTTTTCAAAGGGAAACAGTTATCCAAGTCAGTAAAAATGAGGTAATTATATTGCAAAATTCTTTGGATGAGAAAGAGACTTAATTCTAAAATCTGAAGCTCCATTTACCCACAGCAGAAAATTGCTGGAAATCGGGTGAATAGCAGCTTGCATGTTTATTTTTCCTAGAAGAAAACAATTGACTCTTCAGAACTCGTTTGGAAGTGACTGAAAACAGATGGCAGTGGAGATGATTTGCTACCCAGAAGCATCAGGGTGGTTATGGATTCCTGGGGGCTCCTGCCGTGTTTGTCTGCCTTGGGCTTAAACAAATACAAACTGGACTGGGAAGCAAAAGGAGCTTTTCAGGAGTTCTCAATCGCTGGTCCCTCATACTGAGAGAATGGGAATGCAGCTTTGTTCTTCCTCCTGCTGGGATCATTGGTTACTCTGATGTGTGCTAGGGGCTAGGCAGAGCTGGCACTACCTTCCCCAAATCCTGAAAAATTCACATTTTTGTTCTACGCCAGGGGGAAAAAGGTGTGCAGAATTTCCAGACAGAAGCTTGCCAGAGAGAGGTCCCCTCAGTGTCGTTTGTGGGGTTGATCTCCCTGGTGACTCTCTAGCAGAGTTCATTTGTCCTCCAGTAACTCCAGGTGTTTGTGACTGTAATTTGGGACTCCACCAATTATGGAAAAAGATCTCCCTCTGTTTTGTGTGCAGAAGCTCTGAGTGGATCCCCCAGTGCTTTTTGGGGATCCCCTGTGCAATGGGGGAAATAAGGAAGATGGAGGTTGGTTTTCTTTATCAGAATGAAGATGGATATTCAGTGTTTTAATAAATAACCTTTTCCTCCATTGCTTTTTCAGTGTTAATACACCAAGAATTTGAGCTCTCTTTCCAAGCCAACAAGTAAAGGCATTAAATGGCAATTATGCTGTGTTTCCTCTAGCCAGAACACCCAAGCCAGGCTTGCTATTTTCCTATTAGCCACTGAGAACAGAGATATAATTACCCTTTTTCTACATCCTATATATGTATACTGTACAAGACGTGGATTTCCACATATTTTATGCATTAGTCTTCAACATTTCTATGTCTGTGTGAGTTGCTGCATGGTTTTTACTGTTGTGCCAATAGCTCTGACAGAACCAGGTATTGCTTCAGTTAACTGTGCAGCCTGAGGACGCCCATGGCAATACTTTGACTGATCCAGAGGAGTATTTAAGCAAATGTTCAATGATTTCAGATTGTCTGGGTTAGCAGTGTCCTGTGTTTAAAGGTGAGCTCTTAGATCCCTGCTTTGGTGGATCAGGGAGCGGGTGCACATTTTCACAGTGCTTTTTTTTTTTATTTTTACAAATTTAAACGATGCTGTGGGGAGATTCCAGAGCAAACTCCCATTTTCAGGTCAGACCTGCAGTGTTGCACACTGCCTGGGGTCTGAAGGTGGAGCTGTCCCTTTTTTGTCACTCTTTTCATCCTTGGTTTCAAAGCTGAAGGTGGCCCAGGTTGACCGCCCGTGCTGCAGCCTCTGGGGCGGTTCAGGCTCTCAAGGTTTGCTGATACAAGGTTAATTAGTGTAAAGTTTGACCCCTTGCCCCTCACTTTCTCTCTCTGAAGTCACAGCTAAGCCCTTGTGCCTTTTTATTTACCTTGTGTCTTATCTCTCTTTGTTCTCCTCTCCCCAGGAGCCCAGTTCTCTCCTCATGGCTTCAGCCTCTCTCCCTTTTTCCCTCTCTTGTTGTCATGCTGAGCCTCTGGAGTTCTTTTTGCTGAAGAAAGGCCGGAGTGAAAAGTCCCCACAGCCCAACTCTCGCATAATCTGATTTGAGCTTAATCCAATTTGTCTTGGCAGGGAGTTTTATGGCTGGGATGTGCAGCCCCAGAAAGCAAACCTGTGCTGGCTGCACTGTGACATTCTCCTGCCTTGTTGCATCACAGCTGGCTCGGTGCTGCCCAAGGAGGTGTTGTGGGTTAAGGTTCATAAGTGAACTAAAAATGGATGGATGGCCTGTGGAGAAAGGGCCTTGCATCAGTCTCCAGCAGAGGAAGAAGCTGGGACGGGGCAACTAAAAGCAGTTCAGTGTGTGACTTCAAGGGCACTGAGGGAGTGGCTGGTTCCTGTGCAAGTCATTGGCCTTGGAGGCTTCTTCCCAGCTCCACTCCTGCTGGAACCATCTCTGAGGGTTATCTTGTGGCCCCTGAGGAGCTGGCTGCTTCTCCCTGCCCTCCTCTGAAGGGGTGGAGGGATGTGACTCTTGGTGGCTGGAAGCACTGATGTGTTGCTCAGATGGATTGATAGAAAATCCTTTCTACGGAGCATTTTAATAAATCAGCTGCTGAAGCAGCTCTTGGCCACTGCCATCCACATTTCTCCCCTCACACTCAGTGTGATGAGGATGAGCAGAGCAACCAGACGAAGTTTTCATGGTGGATGGGATGGGTCTGTCCCCACAGTCATTAGCAAAGCTCCTTCAAGGAGTACCAGCACTCCTTTACCATTCCCAGGAGGACTCTGAAGGATGTTCTTCTTCACTGTGCTCATTTCAGGCTTTTGGGAATTTTGGTGGGAGCAGAGACTGAGGAGGTAGAAGAGGTGCTATAAAACTGCTGCTTCCTGATAGCGCCAGAAACCACAGTTTTTGCAAGACTTTTGACCCTCTAGAGAGCTTAAACTTGTGGTGATGGTGGAAATGTGTGTCCATGATGCAGCTGGGGCCCATCTCTGAACAAAGAGTTCTTCAGGGCCTTGCTAATTTAGCACATGGCCAGAGTGCTTTGGATGTGAGGAGTATTTCACCCATGTTTACAAAGGCATGAAATAGTGTTCCTTGTGTTAATGGTCCATTTAATAAAGGCCTTCCAGCCAGGCCATTTCAAGGCATTAATTGAACTTCTTGGGTGCTCAAGGCCATTAACCTTTGATTGTAGCCCACACCAGAAGCAAACTAATCACTCCAAGCTCTCCCCAGCCTTATTGCTTAAGTGCAGTGCAGGAATGTGGTACACGGTGGATAAATCATTCACCACGATATCATCAGGGCTGCTGGGCTGCCCTCTAATTCTGCTGGGGTACAGAATGTTACAAACCATGGCAATTAGCATTTGCAGGCACTGGGAAACCTGCTTGAGTGATATACATGAGTTTAAACAAAAAAAGGAAAAAAAAAGGGAACAGGGAGAACAAGAGAAGCAGGGAAGCTGAGTGTTGGCAGGGAACTGCAGCCTTCCCCCGGGCAGGTGCCTTACCTCTGTGGTAGTTTGCTCTTATCTCTGCTGATCTGGACCATCTGCCAGGTCTTTTCCACCCCTGTGCTGGAGGCAGGGTTTGTTTGTGCCATAATGATGCCTTATAACGGAGAGTGCTGGGATGTAGCTGTGCACGTATCCAGAAAATCTGAAAGGATCCAGAAAAAACACCAGAGACAGTTTAGAGCTCTGTATTAGAAAGTTTATTTTCTCTTATGCTTTCCTTGCTGTCTGGGGTAGTTCTCTGGGGGATTTGAATATTTTTAGCAGTGACTTTAAGCTGCAAATCGAAGTTGGTTGGCTGGCTCAGACCAAAGCTGACAGTCCTTCTCGAGGTAAAACTCACCCTGGCTCTTATGGGACTTGTCTGAGGTGACAGTGTTCAAGATTTCCTTGCTGGTGCTTTCTGGACTTGCTGTAATGAGCAGTCTGTGAGAACACCAAGAAAACAAATAAAAAATTGCATTGACAACTCAGTCTTCCCACAGTGTTAAACCAACCAAACAAAAAGACCCTCCCAAACCTTGTTTTCCCATTCTTGTTGGTCTCCTAATTGCTTTTCAAAGAGGGGGCCTTCCTCTCCTTCCCATCTGGCTCCTCTGGGCACCTCCTTTTCTTTGGCTCTCCTGCTGGCTGAGTGCTGAGCTATCTGCTCATCTGAACCAGCAGGAGCTGTTTGGAGCTCCTCAAACCTCCAGTGTTGGTTGCATCCCAACAGAGTTTTGGTCTTCCAGTGCTGAAACACAAGCAGAGACTGTTCTGGGAAGGAAAGGGCTCTGCCTGTCCAAAGCCAGAGGCTGGGACAAGCCCTCAGTGTCAATCCCTGCTGATTCCAAGAAGCAGCTCTGGACTATTCTTGTGTGAAAAGCTGTCTCTGCTGCCCTGGGGCTGGCAGGGATCTGGAGGGGGCTACACGTGTGGTAGCCCCCAGTTACCAGTCCTAGTTCCCAGTGAGAGAGACTTTGGTCCCAAGGACAATAAGAGCAGGATATTCTGTGTGTCCATGTCACTGTGACCTTGGAGCAATAGGACTGGAGGGTGGAGTTCCCAAATTGTGTGGCGAGTGGCTCCAGTCATGAAGGAATCCAAAACCCTCCAGTGTGCTCATGAGCAAAATGAGGAGGAATGTGTAGCTACTGGCTTGGTTCTAGGACACTGCAGTCCCTAAGTCTAGCCTAAACCCATTGCCAGAGCAATGAAAGAGAGCAGGGATGAGTTTGAGGGAGCGCAAAAGAACATGAGCTCACCCTGGAGGTCTTAGGCTGCCAAGGTTTTCCTGAAAAGGGAGCCGACTCCATGCAGACAGAATACAAGGACTCAAATGTCCCCAATAGGAAAGTTTCTATTAAAAAACCCAAATCCAGACATGTGCTTTTTTATTAATGAGAAAATTCTTCTGTTGTTTATGAGATCAACCCTTTAAGGGGGGCAATGGGAGGAGAAGAAGAAAAGAAGCTGTTTGTTAGCAAAATGAAATCCAGACAAATATTTATAGCTCCTTTCAAGTGGCTTGCTCTAACATGAGTCGACTATCCTTAATACCTTCCCTTTAGCACCATTAAGCATCTCACTGGCACTCAGAACAAATTTATGAATGTCTTATAAAAGTCAACAAGCCGCAGGAAAAAAATAAATAAAAAAGAGCCTTATGCAAACAGTGCTTCATTGCAAGAACTCAAACAAAGAAGGTCACATTCATCATTTGCTCCCGAAGAGGAAAAGCCAAGAAGACGGATGGATGATGACACAAGACCTGGCTGAGTTTAAATCCCCACCTAACAGGAGTTTCTGGAGGTGCTGCCAGGGTGGCCACACTCTTTGCAGGCTGCTCTCCTGCCACATCTCCCACATTCCAGTGATTGCTGCTCTCCATCAGAGCTCTCGTGTGGCCGCAGGAGTCTGACCTGCAAAATCACTTGAGGAGCTGAATTCCTGTCCAGTGGAGTGTGCTGGGCAATGGGCTTAATACAATAAGGTGGAGGTAACTTATATGGTTGGAGCTTGTCCATCAGATAGAGGGAAGGGTATCAGCATGGGGGAATTGAGGGTAAATCAGGTGGTCAAATGTGACTTTGCTCGAGTGTGACCTAAAGGAACATTCCTACTCCATTAGGATATAATGTTAATTTTCTCAGCAACTTTTAAGAGTTGATATAAAAAGTTTTGGTAGTTGTAGGTGCTGGTTCCCTGTTGTATTCAAGAGCTGTGATACACAAAATGGCAATTAATTATTAGGAGCTTGGTGCAGTTAGTGAGTCTTTTTATCGATTCTAGAAAGCTCTGAGGCCAGAAGCGTGATTTCACCATGGAAAGGCCATTCTTTCAGTGACCCAGTGAAAAAGGGAGGACACCTGCATGGTGGTCCCTAGAGGTTAAAGCTGGGCTGAGCAGGGGCTGCAGGAGGAAGAAGGTTCAATTCAGAGCATTCCCAGTCATCCACTGTACTGGGGAGACGTTTGGGACTGGGTTCAGGTACGGGGCATGGGGCTAAGCCTGGCTTTAGGGAAATGTTAAACCAGTGAAGAGATGGGGATTGTGGAAGGAATATGCCTTGGTGGATGAGTGATGGGGAAAAAGTTTAGTCTGCACAGAGGATTGATAATCCTGGGTTAAACCTGGGACTGGAGGGCTTTTTTGTAGATAGCTGGGGTTTTGGCTAAGCAGTCATTCCAATGAGAAAACTCCTTTCTTGTGGCACCTGTGCGGTTTCTGATGAATCCCTGAATTGTTCTTTCAGCTCTCAAACCTGCACTCTATTTTCCCTTTCCCTAGCTCTGGGAAATCTGACCAGATTTGGAACAGAGGGGGTTTGTGTTCTTTCCTTGCCACGATGAGGAAGCACAAGCGTGCACACAGGTCCCACCCCGACACAAACACAGAGCTGCACTTCCCTGAGATCAGAATCGTGCCCCACCAGGTGATCAGTGCTACAAAAGGGAGCTCATCCCTTTAACCTCCAGAGCTGGGAAATTCTTTAGATTCTGGGTAAATGCAGATCACAGTGTGCACTAAATTACTCCTGCTATTGCTCTGCTGTCTTTGCTGTCCTGCAAGGGATGCTGAGCAACTCTGCTCCTAAATACAGGCTGGAAAGTCTCTGCTCCTTGATGGGGTTTAGTGCTGCCTCCAAGTCAAGAAGCTCAGTGGGAGTGGGGCACAATTTGCTTGTGTCTGTTCTGGTTTATGCAGGGTGATAACCCAGTGCAAAAGAAGCTGTTGCAGGACATTTGTCATTTTTACCTGTAAACTCATTTTCCAGCAAAACTGGAAGGTCTGTGCCTGTGAAAGAGCCTGCAAGTTCACGGGAAGGGAAGTGGGAAAAGCAACCCTCAAACTTTTCATCATTCACACAGAAAAGAACTAAAAGAACAAAAAAATCAAGTGAGGGAGGATGAAAGAGCCTCATGGTTTTGAACAGGTTTTTTTAGGGTTAAAGTCTGCCTGCTGCAGAGTTAGACTTTCTCCTGCTCTGAAACCACGCAAAAGTTAAACAGTTCAAGAGTATTTGCTGCTGTAAATTGTTGTCCAGAACCCCAGTGCTTTTGGCTGCCTGGGCTTTATCTCACGTGTGGCTTTTCCTTCAATATTTAAGGTAATTTTCCGCTTTATGGCGTGGCACAAACTGGTAACAAACCCCCCAATAGTTTCTTTAACAACTTGTTTTCTTTCAAACATTTTGTCTTGCCGAATTATTGAGTCAGCTGGACTGACCTTGATGTAAACAAATACTTTTGAACTCGTGTGAGGATCAAAGACAAAAGAATGTGAAACGGAGGCTGGAATCTGGAAATGATCCACGTGAGGTTGGCATCAGGCTTCCATCCTTTTTTCATTCATTTTTTTGTGATGTGGAGCCCAGAGTCAATTTTCTCTGTTCAAAAGTGAAGAAAAGTGACTTTCAGGCAGCAGCACAATGATGGCAACACTGGCATTTATAAAAATTAATCTGCTTTGTTTCCCACTTTAGCATGATAGTCATCAATATAAATAATAAATGATGTGGATTAAAGCCTCTGTTGTTTTCTGATGGCTCTTTTGCTTGGATTCTCTGACTGGAGTGGAATTTTAGCTGGAAAAAGTAGCAGATAGCACTTAACTGCAGGTTAAGGTCTTTGAAAAAGTGTGACTTTTCTGCAGAAATTCTCTCTGATCTCTTCAAGAAATGAAGGAAGTAGGAGTTCAACATCATTAGGCTGTGTTTATGACTTTTTAATTTTTTTTTTTTTTTTTGCTATTACCAACTTGGAAACAAATGGATCAGCTGTTTGTCATTTCTAAAGGAAGCAGCCAAAACTGCATTTAATAGTAAAGTCAGAACTTTGCTGCACTGCTCAGAAGAAATGGAGGGGTGAGTTGTGCTGGCAGGAGCAGTTCTGCTTCACAGTTTTTCTGACTGCTGCCACTGGAATTGAGAGGAGGTTTTGTCATCTATTAAAACTGACATTTAGCTTTGCTTAAGGTGACTTAGAAGTCTGAAAACAAATGCTCTGGAAATTTCATGTGCAGCTGTGTGCACTGCAGAGAAATAGAAGCTCTTTTCAGAAGCAGCCTCTGATTTTTGTGAACCTCCCCTTTGAAATGCTTGATCTCAAGTCTTTGAGCTGAGCTTGGGAGCATCTGCAGCTTTCCTTGGCTTTAGCTGGAAAAGAAAGGTGATTATCTGTGCAAACCAGGCCTGCTTTGTCCCTTAGGTTGGACACTGGGGGCAAGCAGACATTTCAGCACCTGTCTGACACACTTGCTTGTGCTATGGGGGCAGTCAGAGCTGAAATAACCCAATTTCCCATTTTTCTCCTATGTTTCATCTTGTAGCCTGCTCTTCCCTGCTGGTAGGTGGGAGGAACAGAAGGTTCTCTGGGGTCAAGGGCGGTTTTCTCTTTAAAAAGTTCCCCATATCCCCCTTGATGTTGAAATGAATAAAATCCCCACCATAGCTGTCACATTTCCTTTATAGTTTTCTTATGTTTCCTGTGAGTAACTGTCTATAAATGTTAAATATCTAAGAAGTTGATTTTCCAGGCTTTTAGTGGCATTAAACAGTAGGTAGGTTTGTGTGGAAACCTGATTCTCCAGAAGCTGTAAGTTCCTGACAGCAACAAACAAACAAAAAATTAGCCTTTTTTTTTTTTTTTTTCCCAGCCACACAATCTTTAAAATATTAACAGGGTTTTAAAAATTTTATTTGTACTGGTAGTCATTTTTCCAGCAGTTGAGCTGATCAATACTTTCATTTTTCTTTGCTCCCAGCCCATCAGAGATTTTATTTTAGTTTATAACAAGAAGGAAGCTGCGTTGACTTCTTGGTCTTGTTCCTAAAAATATATTTCTGAGTGCAATTAAAGGAGTCCTGTCACCAGTTCCTGGATTGCACAGAAGTCCTCTCTGATACTGCAGGGCAACATTTTGCAGGCATAAATATGGGAAAGAGACTGCTGCCATTGTGACACAGCACCGAAATACTTCATATTTATTTGTACATGCCAGCCCAGTTCTGACATCAGTGGCACCAGTGTAGATCTAAATCTTCTTGGGACATTGCAGTCTTGCACTGTGGCATAACACTGGGACAGAAAAACTCCCAGTAACTTTCCACTTGCCTCATGGAGACCCTCTGCTCACAGAAAAAAACAACCCTCTTCCTTGGAAAAGTGGGGTTTTTTTAGTGTTTCTTTTACTTTCGTTGGGAAAGGTGATGTCAGTGGGTTGGGTGGAGCACAGAGTATGGGAAAATGACATTCCCAGGACTCTCCAACTCGTGTTAGACTCACTGCAAAGAGCAACTTTGCTCTCCATACTTTTTGAGGGATACAGGGTCAGACAGGGAAGATTCCTGAGCATCCTTCTGGTGCAGAAAGATGCCTGGGGCTGGAGTGTGGGGAAAAACCTGGAGACTGGCCAGGGACGTGGTGCAGGGGAATTGAGCTTTGCCCGTGCTTCAAGAGCACCAAATCCTTTGGAACTGAGCATGGATGTGCCCTTTGGAGTGGCCACTGAGCCCTTGGTGTTGCCAGAGGGGTTGGAGGGGAGGTGGAGAAGGGAGGGAAGCCTCGAGGTGGTGGCTGAGCCCAGACATTGCCTCGTGTTCTCCAGAGCTTGGCTGCAGCTCCTGCAGCTCTGACACTCCTGTCATCTGCTTGGGGACGTTTGACAGATCTGTCCTGATTTGTTGTATAAAAAACTCAGCAAAAAGCTTCAATTCAGTCACTCCTAAGAGCTCAGCATCAGCCACAGCTGAGAAGATCACCAGGGGCAGATGAGGAAACCAATGTCTGCACTGCTGCTGGTAATTTTGGTCCTCTCTGGTTTATAAAAGGAGGTGCAGTGGGGAAGTTGCACAATCTGGGAACTTGAATGGAAAATGAAGAGGATTCACAGAATCAGATAATTCTCCTGAGGGAAAAATAAACTCCCAAGGAAGTGAGTGGCTGGGTATTTTGAGCACAGAGGTTGCCAGCAAATGAGCATCTCCCAGACCTGGCTGTGTGTGGCCCTTTGCTGTGCTGTGCAGCTCGGGGTTTAGGACATCTGTCACTCCTGGCCAGGGGGGTTTGTGGAGTGGAACAATGTGCCTTTATCCCTTCCCTGAGCGAAGCTGGGTTGGGTGGGTTGTACTGGTGATTCCTGTCTTGGTCTCAGCGTTTCTGCTAATAAAGTGCCTTTTAGCTGGTGTGAGGGGATGAAGCAAAGCACTGAGTCAAACAGAGCCAAGGGACACGAGCCCCAGTGCCTCCTAGCCCTGCCTGGTGCACTTCAGCTCCTGGTTATTGCACAGCAGCTTTAAAAATAAGTTGACTTTCACTGCTCTGTGTCTGGGTTACCTTTCTCCTTCCACCTCCGTTCGGCTGGCTGTGGGTTCTCAGGCAGCTTTCCCACATTCCTTGGAGGAGGCTGCTCTTCACACCTGCTGATGTTAAAGGCTTTGGGATTGTCACTGTCCTCTAAAGTCTGGTGTGGGATGGGATCCTGCTCTCCTTTGTTTAGCTGTTCTAAAGACTGGGCCTTTTGCTTGGACTGGTGCCCAAGCATTTTTACAAGTCCAGACTTTCACTCTGCCCTTGAGAGCTGCTAGGGTTTTTTTCTCAGGATTTTGTTTATGTTTGCTTCTCCCTGGCCTGGCTTTTGGGGGAGAGAAATGCACAAAAAACCCCTCAAAATGGTCTTGATATAGATGATAATTAGTTATTATTTGTAAATGAAAAATCAGGCTCTCACTTTGGCCTAATGTCCATCAACTTTAAAATGTCCCTTCAGGAGGGAATGTGTTACTATTTATTTCTAATCAGATTTTTGTTGTCTTCCCCTTTTACCTTCAGTGCCAGAATTGAAATATTTTATATTATGCAGTCAGAAAGAGAATTTGTTGTGTTCAATGTCCTGTTGAGGAGTGACATAACAGATAATATGCCCAGTTGTCTGTAGAGCTGCACTGCACACAGGGCAAACACAGTTTTACAAACTGACCAAATTATTACTTCTACACCAAATTTGTATTTCATGTATTACTTGAAAAATGCAGCTTATTCCTGTTTGAGATGGAGTTCAGCTGATTCGTTTTCTGTGTTGGTGTCCTTTGAACTTGAGGCTTGCAGGTGAAGGAGGATAAGCACAGGAATAATTTGTATCCTGGTTTTGTAGACTCATTCCAGCATCTTTGTGTGTCTGGTTCTGTGACGAGTTTTGGGGTGGCCCAGTGTTAACTGGGAACCTGTGATGAACCCAAATGGAAACTTCACAGCAGGAAAATCAGCAACAAAACATTTTTCCTGAGTTTTTTCTTTTTTAATGTTTAGGGCCCATTCAAGGCACAAAGAGTGGATGGATTATGCCTCTGCTGAGTCCCCAAAATGTAGCAAAAGCAGTTTATATGGAAGCTGAGGTAACTTAGATTTCTATAACTAAAACCATTTACTGTGAATTTCCCAGTGTCAGAAATGAAAGGATGAGTGAGGACACGGGCAAAAGAGCCACATTACTTCTGCTTTAAAAAATAGGACAAGTTAAAGCAGTTTGAGCCCTGTGTCTTTCCTTACCAATCCCTATTCTTCTGCTGTGCTGGTTCTTGTGGCAATGGAGCAATTCCAGCCACGTGCCCATCACTTTCCTGCTAACTCTGCCTGTTTAAGATCCTGATGATGAGAAATCAGTTCAGTGGGTTTCTGCAGCTTTGTCAAAATGAGGATGTTGTCCACAGCACCAGTGGAACTGGGCAGAACTGGTCACAGTGGTTTTTGGGGAAAGGGATTTCTTCCATTTCTCCAGCAATTTCCTCGCTTTGCCTGTGTGAATTTTTCTAAACCTTCACAACGACTGTGACCATAGACTGGGGAATTCAAGCAGACTTTTTGCAGTGAATTGCAGTCGTTAGTGCTCGAGTCTGTGGGAAGGAACACCGAGCTGTGCTGTGTCATCCCAGCAGAATTCCTGCAGCTCGGGTCTGATTTGGGTCACAGCAGCCGTGTGAGGAGAAATCCATAACACAGCAAGAATACAGTGATATTTCCCTTGATTAAGCCCTCCCAGTCTGCAGCTGAGAAACTTTTTGAACCAGATTTGTTCCTCTTCTTCCCTCTGAGATCAGTGGCAGCTGTGGGCACTCAGTAATCTCTGAAGCCCAGACTACTATATTTAAGTGCCTAAATATAGACATAGAGGCCTAGGAGCCCATGGGTACCATTGAAGTGGACTGGAAACTTCCCATTTGCCTTTCTGGGGATTGGATTAGGCCCTATTTCAGGTAACCAGCTTGGAAAAAAAAAAAAAGAAAAGTAGAATTGGATGAAGTGGCTTGTGCAAGATGGTTGAACAAATGGGACAAATGGCTGGCAAGGCTCGGGAGCTCTGGATGCCATTCCTGTGCTCCCACTGCCAAATTCAATTCGCTCTTGAACAGAAAGAGCTCGTGCTGGTGAGTCTGTTGTAGAGGTGGAAAGGCATCTTAATTGCATCTTCTCAGGGAACAGAGCTGCAGGGGCTTTTCATGCTGCTCTCTGCAGCAGTGTCTGGAGAGCAGCAGCTCACAGGATGCTGTAGCCTGACTTCTGCCTGGTTAACAAAGTGATTGAGACACAACCTCCATCTGTTGGTCCAGAAAGGATTCACTGTTTTCAGTCCTTCTGCTCACCCTGAAGTGTACACGTGTATCTGGTTACATAATTTAGTACCTCTGTTTGAAACAAAGGCATTTAGAGAGGGGGAAGGCAGGGAATCAGCATTTGCTGTAATGGTAAGTGGGTATAATTTGGGCATTTCTCCTGCTCAGGCTTCAGCTTCTAAACTGGTGGCAGGGAGATGAGCCAGCCTGGCAGGGAGCTGTGCCTCAAGCATGTGCCAAGGCCAGATCCCTCTCCCTTTGAAGGCAGGGAGAGTTAAACCATTGACTTCACTGAAGTTGGGTTAAGCCTGTAAATAGTTCCTAATGCTTGCATATTATTAGTTGCTCTCATGGCCAGATCTAAGCATACTTGATCTCTGGAGGAATTTGACTTTGCATACAGCCAGACATTCCTCATTTCTCATTAGCTGGGTAAACACATGTGCAGGGAAGTTGGGTTTGTCCTCTCTCGACACAGTTCACCTCCCTGAGAGGGTGATGAACGGCCTTGTGGAAACTGTGTGAAATACGAGGTTTCTGGAAAGAAATCGATAGTTTGTCTCACAATGAGCTGTGGCTGTGACAGCTGAGCAGGGGAGGCTCAGGCCGTGCATAGGTTGAAGTCTTTTGTGATGTGGGGCCTTTGGCATGTGCTCTGCATGTCACAGAAGATAAGGACAGCAAGTGGGTGGTTCAACAGCTGGGATGGGAATCCAGGGGAATGGCAGGGAGCTGTCATCTCATGGCTGTAGCAAAGGGCATGGGAGGGAGAGGCTTTGGAATACTGTCTGTAATTGTGATCTGCTTTCTACTACATTAAACTTGCATAGAGCTAAAGAATGGTTTGGGTTGGAAGGGACCTTGAATTTCACCCAGTTCCAGCCCCTGCCGTGGGTAGGGACACCTTCCACTAGTCCAGGGTGCTCCAAGCCCCGTCCAACCTGGCCTTGAACATTTTCAGACAACCTGTGCCAGGGCCTCATCACCCTCACAGGGAATAATTTCTTCCTAATATTTCACCTAGTTTTCCCCTCTGTCAGTGTGAACCCATTCCCCTTGTCCTCTCACTCCAGTTCCTGACAAAATTCCCTCTCCAGCTTCCTTGTAGTCCCTTCAGACACTGGAAAGGGCTGTGAGGCCTCAACACAATTTTCTCTTCTCCAGGCTGAACCCCAGCTTTCTCAACCTCTCTTCCTAAACTCCATCCCTTGCTTTTCTTAATCTTCAGCTCCCCAGTCCAATTTTATGCTTGTCCTTTCCCAGTCATGCACCAAGAGACTTCCCTATGGATTTATCAGGAGGAAAAGCAACCAGCAGGTGCATTGGCACCTCACACGAGTGCGTGGGCTGCAATGGCAGTGCTGGAGTAGCAGCCAAAAGGTGGGAGGCTGGATCCACGCAAAAGGAGACTCTCAGGGTCTGAGCTGCCTGGGCTCTCCCTTCCTCAGTCGTCACAGGAACGATCACAAGACTTTGGAACTGGGTGATCCAGCTGGTGCTGAGGTGGGAGATGGCTCAGTGCACTGGAACAGCCACCCCACTGTGACAGGACAGGGGCATGGCTTAGATAAGGCTGGACACCTTCTCAGTACTGCTGAGAGTGCTTCAAGTTGGATTTTATTACTTACTGAGTGCCTGTTTTGGTCCTCATTTCAACAAGGCCAAGCTGCTGTGTCTCAGACAATGCAATGCACTTGTGGCTGGTGTTCCTCTCCTGAGAGCTGAATGAGTTGCATCTTGCCTGATATCTCTGGGCAAATCCCACGCAGAAGGCATTGGGCAGCCACACCCAGGGCCAGAATTTGCTCGAAAACACCAGGGGTTGGTTTTTCCCCCAATGCTCTGCATGCAAATGCAAAACACAAAGCAATCCATTTTAATCTGCAGTTTCCCAGAACAAGGGTTTGGACCTGGACGTGTGGGCACGGCATGAATCTAAAATTAGACTTACCTAACCTTCAATTAAGCTCGATATCTAAGCATCCATGGGAATGATCCCCAGGCCTGGAGTTATTGCCTGCTGAGAGCTGGGCTGTTTCCCTGTCTGAGGGCAGTGCTGTATTGTTCTCTGAAGGGCTGTGTGAGTCACATCTTATATGAGTTGTTTTATCACTGTAATTAGTCTCCATATTGAGGGGGAAAAACAAAAATAAAAGAAGGGTATACAAAAGGATAAAGGCAAAACATATTAGGAGCCCCTGTAAAATCGTGCAGCTCTCCATATGATTTTTTTTAGTCGACAAATAAAACTTTTTTAACTCCTTTCATTCAGTCTTCCACAGAAATGGATCTGTCCCATATGTCAGTGGTGTAATCTACATCATGAACAAAGCTTCACAAATGGACTGGCTGATGCAAGGGACATTCTTTAATATTGACAATTACTGAGCTTTTGCTTCCTATGTTGCATAACTTCAGAAAAGTGCTCTAGTTCAGGGAGGTGAGGTTTTGTTCCAGAATAATCAGTGGCACAAAGTAGCTGGAGGAAAAGGCAGCCATTAAAAAGAGAGGCCCCTAACCAAAACCCTTTTTAGAATGTGTGGGCCCTTTGAAAAACAAATAAACAAACAAACCCCACTCTGATTTCATGCTTTACTTTTTGACCAATGTCCTCAAGTTAATGGGTGTTTTCTCCCCACAGTTTATGCAATGATACAGCTCTTCTCACTGTCTTGGAACTTGTTTGTGCCCTTGGCTTCTGAAGTTTTTAAAACTTGTTTTAGGTTTTATTACAAATGCTTTTTTTAAACTAAAGGCCTTTTAGGAATGCAGGAAAATATTTGTTTTGAAGTCCAGCTTTCACCTTCGTTGCTTTCCTTGGCCAAAACTCACCACTTATTCAAATTCACAAAGTTCTAGGACTTCAGATTTTATTTCCGTAACCCTACCTGGTAGGTTAGAGATCAAATCCCTTCTGGATCCTCCCTCTGTCCTTCTCCAAAGATGCTTGGTGGTGACGTGGTTTTAAACTCTGGTTCAATCTCCTCTCCCAGTTATTGCTGGACCAGAGAGGTGAAGTCAGAAAGGTTGAATTTACTATGACCGTGTGTCCAGGACTTGGAAAAGCTTTGTGGAAAACAAAAGTCTAGTTTGTATGAAAGAGGACATTTTCTTTTGCTGTTTTATTGAGATGGGTCATCCCAGCCAAGAACCTGGAAGACATTAAAGTCGACGTGATTGTCACAAACATTGAGGGTTTCATTTTTTATTTTTATTTTTATGAACCAGCTACACTTTCAGAGAGTCTGAGGTGGAACTGCAGCCCACAAGGAGGTATGAAGGTGACATTTTGGTTATCCAGGAACAACAGTAGCATGCAAGAGTTCTCAGTTCTACGTGTGTGGGGAGAATATAAAATTTTATGAAGTGATGGTTTCCAATATAACGAAAGATATCTCACTCTTGGCGTGAAACTCAGACATCCACCCATCCCAAGCCTTTGCCTGAGGCCTCCCCAAACTCACACTCTCCTCCTTTGCTCCCCAGAGCTGCCTGATTCCTGGGTCTTCAGCATTTACTCTGGGCACGTCCAGCGGAAGGTGCGATTGCTCCCCTCGTGTCCCTGCACCAGCAGAGGTGGGACAGCGCTGGCAGCTCTTTGGTGGCCAAATATATTTGCACTATTTGCATGGAGAACGTGTGTTCCCTTCCCTGAGGGCTGTACTTGTCCTCATGGAGAGGTGTTTTTTCTTGATTTAGATCAGCTTCAAGCTGAAGACTTCCATAAGAGCTCCTCTTCCACCTTTCCTCAGACTGATTTCAGGTGTTGCACGTGATCATCTCTCCCCTCCTGCCCTGCTTGCCTGGGACTGTGACCTCTGAATGCCTCTCTCTCTATTTCAGGCATATTGTCCTGGTATTTTTTGGCCCAGAGCCTGCAGCCTCTGCTTTGCTGGCTGGAACAGCTTCCCAGGGACTCGCAGGCAGCTGGGGGCTGAGCTGGGAATCGAGTCCGTGCTCCTTGAATCCCAATGAAATGCTCTGCCTGCTGTTGCTTCCTTCCCTCTTCTGGAGGATCTCCCAGAAGAACAACGTTCTGCTGAAGCTGTAGCTGTGGTTGCCACAAGTGGGATGCATCCATTTATTTTTGGTCATATTAAGGAGGGCCCCTTTTCGAGGTGATGTCTGTCCTCAGCTTCCAGAGTTGCACCTGCCTGATCCCCTCGATTTTGAAGTAAATTTGAAGCCAAATTGTGCTCTCAGAATATCTCTATCTATCTATCAATACGTTCTTGAGCTTGGATAAATATCTCATCACTGTCAAACACAATCACGTGCTTCAGGCAGCATTTATGCTTTGATCAATTTGAGGTTTCCTTGGGGAAGGGAAGGGAGTGGTCCCATCTCAGATAATCCATGGCAGGAGGAGGGAAGTGAGCTCCTGATTTATGGTTATTGGCTGGGTGTAACATGATGCAACTGCTGCACAATAGAAAATGTGGTTGCATTTGTAGACTGAATGATTCCTGGTTGAATTTTCATTCAGTTTTGGCCTTTCCTGCTCATTCATCACTGGTACACAGGCCATAATTTCCTTCAGCATATTTTAATTCCAGGCTAGCAACTGGTTTCCTAAGAGAGGTTAATCTTTGGGATTTTACTGACCTTTCTGGGCTCACTAATGCATTAAACCTCAATATCCAGATTATATAAAGTAACTGAAATTTGCTAGAGAATACACATAATGTTATTTTCCCCTTGACTGGATGAGGGTGCAGCATTTCCAAATTAACAAAGATCCTTCATCTGAGGATTGAGACTCCACTTGTTCTTTTTTTCAAACCTCCTTCAGAGTAAAGCAACCTTTTTCTTGTGTTTAAACGAAGTTTCCTGTATTTCCCTGTGCCCACTGCCCCCTGTGCATTCCCTGGATAACACTGGGAAGGTTCTGACTTTGTCTTCTTTTCTCTCCCTGTCAGGTATTTATCCACTAAGCTGTATTCCTGCAGTTATGCAATTTCCTGAAGTCTTCAGTGTTCATTTAAAAATAGGATTTTTGCTTTCTCAGTCAGAGGGCCGTTTAGCATTTCTCCTCTAGGCACAGGAACCAGGAGGAATGTGGCATTTGGATTAGAGATGATCTCCAGCCCTGTGCTCTCCCCTGCAGGACGCTGCCTCCCGCTCCCCTCCGCGTGGAGATAAGCACACCTATGGTTATCACACCAGAATATTTAGCAAATGGCTTTTATTCTCCTTGGACACGTGTCCCCAGTCCTTGGCATGAGGGGATGTCACCTGGGAGCTCGTGCTGAGACATTGTCTCACCTACCCTTCCTTTTTGTCTTCCCCATATTTTTTGCCTTATTATAACTCAGGGAGGGACAGAGCAAATGTTGGCTTCCCTGGCTGCTTAGTGCAGTGGCAACTCTTTAAAAAAAAAAAAAAAGACGTTAAAAAAAAAAAAAAATTAGTCCTAATTAAGGAGTTGTCCTCATGATTTGTGGTTTTGTATACTGGCAAGCAGGCCAAGGCTGTCTGATTTCATTTCTGTAAAAGAATGTAACTCCAGCTCCTTGCCAGTTTATACCATTCCCCATGCCGGGCAGTAGATAATTTCTCATGGTCCCAAAGCTTTCAACAATACTCTATTATGTTTCATGACTCATAAATGGGCTGGTGCCCATGGAAAGCCATGTGGCTCTGTGCAGGCAGCACAGCTCCCCGCAGTAGGTTTGAACTGATTTCATAGCCTCCAGACCTAGCATGGTTTATTATTTTTATGACTTGCTCACTGTTCTCATTGTTGCTAAGACCATATTGCATCAGGAATAAAATTCAAGGCCCTGATGCATTTCTGTGCAGAATGAAAAGCACAAAATGTGGAGCTGCCATTGAAGGCAGAAGAAAACAAGACCAAACAACAGGCTGGACTCAAGTCAGGTCTAACAGGTCCTTGAGATAAGCAGCTCCTACGACCTGGAGGCAGCTGATAGATATGATATTATCTTCTCTGACAGAGCTGTGGGGATTATTCTTGGCTCACCTGCGCTCTCAGGGCTCTGCTGATGGATGTTGCCCACCTTCTCCCTGTTAAATCAGAATAAACTGAAGGGTTGGAAAGACAGGATAAATAATCCTGAGCCTGCTACTGCAACTGAGCTGAATCAAAGCAGCCAACTGTGACTTGCAGAATTCCTTGCTGCTCTCAGCCTGCTGAGTGTGTGCAAACACAAGTGAAGCCACAGTCCAGCCCTCCACACCTGAGTAAAGGCTGGGAGCTTTTAGTGGTGTGTTTATCCCGCTTTTATTGGTGTCCATGGAAAAACTGCTGGCTGGCTTCTGTCCTGGGGATTTTTTAATCCCATTGTGATTTCCTGGGGTTTAGATTGGGCTGGCATGATCTCAGCAGCCTTGTGATATGGGGAGGGCTGTTCCAGAGGGGCTGGGGTGGAACGGGAGCCAAGAGGGGATCAGTGGAGGGGCGTTGAATGGAGTGGTTTTGTCTGCTGTTGTAAAGCTGTTTTGTAATACTCAGATAACTTATTGAAACTGCTGCCAGGTACTCTTGCAAGCATATGACTGTGGAAATAGCTGCTTGAGTAATAAGAACAATAGAATTTGAAAAAAAAAAAGATTTATATTATTATTTTTTAAAAAAAATTAGCTTGGGTAATAAAAACAAACAAGTCAGTATTGCTTTATTTGCTTAGTTAGATCTGCTTTCAGATTCTTATATTCCAGGCTAAGACAACATTTAGGTTGTAATAATACAGGCTGAGGGCTTATTTATTTTTTTAAATATAATAATCCCTTCCCTTCACATATTTGTTCAGTTTCTTGTGGAACCATTTAGTCAGTCTTTGAATTTTAAAGAAATTGCTCTCGGATTTAGCCTCAATGTATAAAGCATTTTAAAATGCGCCTTCTCATTGTAGTTGCTCCTTGTTATATTATTTCCCATTTGCTATTTCTTTCTTCTCATTTAGCCAGTTAGGGAGTTTTTAATGTACATATTTACTTGAGAGGGCTGAATATATTTGGTCTAGTGAAAGAAAAGTATGTTCCATAAACAGATCTGCTCCTTCAGCAGAGCTTCATCTGTTTAGCAATTTTTTTTTCTTTTTTTTGGAAGGAGTCTCAGCAGCAACATCGGGAATGGGCACGGCTGCTTGAAACAATCACTGGGCATTTGTACAGAGAGCAGGGGCTGGAGTCAGGGAGCTTTGAGAAGCAAAGCATGTGTGGATCTGCTGCGATGCCTAATGATTCATTTAGCGCGCCGTGCTTAATGATTCTAATGAGCAGATGTGGTAATCCTGCTGCCATCCCCACCACCTTCCTCACCCTTTTCCCCCCTGAACCAGGCAAGCAAATAAAAACCCAGCAGCAGCAGGCAGCATCCAAGCCGGGCTTAGGCAGGCTTGGCTGGCAGCAGGGACGTGTATTCAGCACCCTGGGCAAGATGCAGAGCCGAGGTGGGATCCAGGTTTCCCACAGCCTGGCCCACGCTTGTGTCTCTCATGGATTTCCCACGAGCTCCAGCAGGGAAAATTCCCCGCTGTGGACCCGGCTCAGGGACTGCAAAGGGAGGATGCAGTGCCCAGCTGTAATTAAAAATGCCTTCCTTTTAGTCCGTGTAGCTGGAGCCAAAGGATCCGTGCTCTGATGCTGAGGGAGGCAGGAGCAGTAATTAATTAGCTGGATGAGCTTTTCCATTGCGCAGAGCCCGGTCCCATGACCCAAGACAGCTCTCACTGTGAGGCAAAGGGAAGATTTATTTATTAAAGCTTAAGGCAAAGGATAGATAGGTAAAAGTTTTGGAAACAACCTAAGATCCTTGTAGTGTGGAGCAGCCCGGGGAGCTGCTTACCCAATTTTCATGCAGAATGCCCTCCTTCCATCCCACCTCTGACCAACTCCAGACAGCCACCTGCCTAGACATGCTCCTTGGGGATTTTTCCCGCAATTCAAATGCAAATGCTATGCTGATCACTTGCTCCGGAGGTTGGAAGCTGCTCTGGAGCAGTTACGTGAATGTTTTCCCCAGCAGCAGAGGCAATTTAGTTTTGCCCCCACGTTTGGCCACTTGCTTTTGGCACTGTCCCACGCAGTTCATTGCTCCCCAGTTGTGCTGAGGCAGCTCTTTGTGGAGACATGAAATCATCCAATATTAAAAAAAAAAAACAAACAACCTGACTGCTGCTCAAAAGAATTTTCCCTGACCCAGTTTATCACAGAGCCCCACAACCAGTTGCATCAGCACCTGGAAACAGGAGGTAAATTGAGGTGTGGGGATGGGAAAAGGAGACCTGGGTCAAGCAGGGAAGTAGGAACTTCTCAAACTTGTTTTTTTTGCTGGAAAAGAGGTTGTATAAATACATCTCCAGGTTGTGGTTGTACAGCAACAAACCTGTGCATCCAGAGGGAGTAAATTGGTGTAGGTCAGGGTTGGGAATGCAGTTGCTTTGCTGTCGAACACAAGATGCAGAACCCATACAGGATTCAGAAGCAGCTGGAGGTGGCACTCAGTGCTCTGGTCTGGTGACAAGGTGGGGATTGGTCACAGGCTGCACTCCATGATCTTGGAGGTCCTTCCCAACCTCAGCGATCCTGTGACTCTCTGTTTTGCCACTTTATTTCAGGTTTATGCTGGTAGCAGGAGGATGGAGAACACTTGACCTGGCAGGAAGTTTGAGTGGTGCAGGTGTTTACTCTGGCACAGAGCCTGCTGGTGCAAAGTTGATGTGTTGAAATGTTTTGAACAAATTGGAGCTGCCTTACACCTTTGTGTCTTACCCATACGGCTGTGGCATTTTCAGTCAGGATCCTGGTGTTTTTTCTAAACCATGGCATGGATGTGTGGCTGTTTTTCCCTCATCACAGCCCTTTGCAGGAAGCTGTTGAGCTCCTGAGGGAGATGTTTCCTCCTTGCCCTCATGGTTTGCAGTTGGGGCTGTCCTGTGCCTCCAGTGTCACCAAAACTGTGGTTCAGAGCACAAACACTTCTCCACAGCTTCCCTTGGCTCCTCACAGAGGCTGCACAAGAGCTTTAGATTTGCCCTCACAACAGCAGAGGGGCTGCAAACAAGCTGCTTTCTTGGACACACAATCTTTTGGGATAAATCTGCCATTTCCTGCTGTCAGGATTTGGGATTCCCGAGGAAACAGGAAGAGCAAAGTATCTCCCCAAAGGCTGAGGGAGGTGAAAGATGTGTCTGTTGTTCGCATCACTGAGGTGAAGCTCAGAGGCAGAAGGCAGATGGAAAATGGGAATAATGTGGAGTTAATGCTTGACCAGTAACTCGTGTGTTCATTTATCCGAAACACAGGGCTTTGCAACACCTTCTTCGAAAATTGTTCCAGAAAGTCTGCTTGCTTCTGATGTTCCTCTCTGCGCTGTAGCTCCTGGCCTGGCTTCTGGCTGGCAGATGTGGCCAGAAGCTGCCTCTTGGCAGGACAGACAGGTTTGGGTTTGATGTCTGTCAGGACCAGAGCCTCTCCCGTGAGGCTGCTGCCGAGGAGCTGCAGAGCGGAGGGGGCCAGACAGTGGCTGTTAGAGAGCAATTACTGCCAGAGATCAGATTTGCAGATGTAATGAGTTAATGCCTAAACAAAATTAGTTAGAGCCTAGTTAAGCCAGCGTGCTGTGTTTGAGGGGTGGTATAAGGCAATGCCTTTGGATGTGCATTGAAAAGGGATTTTTTTTTTCCTGAAAAAGTGAGCTGCTGGCTCAGTACGAGGTATGGTGTTATTGAATAAACGTCAAAATCTGTGAAAACACAGGCCCAGAGATTGAAGCAGTGTGGGGTGCACAACTGGAGGATTGTTTCCAAGCACAAGGGCTCCAGGTGTGGGCACATGAGGAGATCTGTGCAAAAAGCTAATTAGGTGCATTTTCTGGAGAGGTACCTGGGGTATATCCACAGTCCCAGTGCTTGAAGAGGCAAGTCTGAGGTGTGAGTGTGAGCATTAGGCCTGGCAAAGTGTCTTTACTGATGGGACTTGGACATGCAAGTCAACACACAATTACTTTTGTTTCCCTTTTCCTCTACCTTTTTTTTTCCATGATTAGCTAAAGGTACCTAGAGGATGCTTTGTTCTGCTCTAGCTCCCTTTCCCTCATTCAAACCAACTTAGTGTGCTTTCCTGGACAGCAACCAAGGCTGTATTTGTGCCAGCACCCCAAGCTTGTGCTGACTTGTTCCATTGTGGCAAAAACTGCTAATGAGTGCAAATGTGTTCCTGGAAAACCCTTGATGCTGGAGAGGCATCTCTGACTGGAATGATGCTCCTGGCTATGAAATAGCTGAACACCTGTTCCTTGTTCAGTGCAAAACCCCCCAAAAACCAACAGAGAACCAGGAGACCCTCAGCAGCCCTGCTCATTTCTGAGTGCCCCCTGTCTGCAAGGCCTGCTGTTCAAACTCAGGTTTTTTGGGGGTTTTTTGTGCCAATCACTCTAAAAACTGCCACATTCCTTTACCCACTCGGAAACAAACCCTGCTCTTCTGTTCACATGTGCAAAAGGCTGTCAAGATACAAAAGATTGAGGATTGACCATTAAGAAACAATTCCTGCCAGACCCAGAAGGAGGTAAAGTGATATTTGGAAAGCTGTTTGGCTTGGTGACATGAGGGGTTTTGTTTTAACACTGACCTCTAATCACCCGAGTCCTGCCTAATCAAAACCGAGATCTGGGCTCTATTTATTGCTCGGATGTGTTTGTTATTTGCTTGTAGCAGGATTGTTCTGCAGTTTTATATCACAGCTGCCACCAGTGGTGCTGCACTGATGGATGGATTCATCCACAGAGAAGCTGCTCGGCTTTTTCCATCCCTGGAAGTGTCCAAGGCCAGGCTGGACAGAGCTTGGAGCAACCTGGGATAGTGGAAGGTGTCCCTGCCCATGGCAGGGGGGTGGGACGAGATGATCTTTAGGGTTCCTTCCAACCCAAACCATTCTCTGATTTTATGGGAGTCTGTTCATCTTTATGGGAGCAGATCTGGGGTGGAAGAGAATGGGTGTAGGAAAAAGTATCCCTGAACAGATTTATCATCATCAACAAAAATCCACAACAAAAAAACCTCTCAAAACATCACCCCCTAAAAAACCAAACAAAAACCTCCTGACCAACAACTGCAGAATTTCCAACCAAGTAAAAAACTCACCCCCACTATGTAGTCAGGCTTTCAGCTTGTACAAAGTGGCCTCACTCTGAGCAGTGGAGGGGCTGATCTGTCCACACACAAACTCACAACTGGCTCTTCCTTTCTGCATTTATTTTGCCATCGGTGCAGTGGTTTTTATTATTTTATTTTATTTTATTTTATTTCATTTAATTTTATTTCATTTTATCTTAAACAATACATGAGTTGCATCACCTTCAGCTTTGAAGGTTTTGCTGATAACCAAAACGGACTTTCATCTCTGTCTGAGTCTTGAAGATGAAGATTAAAGGCTCTCCTGAGCACTAGAATCATTTGGCAGCTATGGTTCATCTCAGGGATCCCTAACTCCTCCAGGGCTGGGAACAAACAGTTCTTGACTGTTTTCAAAATCTATCTCTACCAGGCACTTCATCATTTTGACTTTATGATACATGTGTTCACAGAAATATATAGAACCACTTTAATAGCTTCAAGCTGTTCTAGGTTGATCTACCCTGGTAGGTACTGGCAAAATCTGAACCTGTTACTTCATGAGCTGTTGTTCAAGAGACCTGGATGGGTCAGAGGACTGGAAATGGAAAATAGTTTGGTTGCTTTTTTTGAGTTTCTTTTTTTTTTGTTTTTTTCTTGGGTTCTTGTGTGAATGTGAATACCAGGCAGTCTGAATATTGCAAATTAGGAGATGAGTTTAAGGTGTTTCAGATCAATTTCTAGGGAGCTGAAGAACCATATGAATTAGCTGTGAGGAGTGGGATGTGGGATTTTCCTTCTCTTATCCTGTCTTTGCCAGAAACAGTTGATCAGAATGGTATTAGAGAGTAATGAAAAGAACAAGGGCAAAAGGAAAAGAGGGAACAGCTGTTTACAGCGATTAGTAATGGGGTGGAAGGGAGGCAATGGCTCAGGATGTTTCCCCAGCCTGGAAAAGGTGCACAGTTTGGGGTTTTCTTTGCAACTCTCTCCGTTGTCACAAAAATGTGCCCCAAATGTGGCAGAGAGGGCAGGGGCTGATACTGGGGTGGGGCTGGGGCTGCCCCTCTGGCCACGCTCTGCTGAGAAAAACCCTTTTGCTGTGGGTGTTTGGGGACAGTGGGGAGGGGGACAGGGACCCTGGTGCCAGCTCTCTGTGCCCTGCCCAGGGGGAGTGTGCACTGATGGGATTTTAGTGCTGGGACCCCAAAGCAAAGCACTGCTCCCCTACAGGGTCTGAGGCGACGCTTCCAGCCTGGATTGCCACAGCCTGGCAGGCAAAACCCCTGGGCAAACTCTGCACACAGACCACAATTCCTGGGTGAAACCAGACTGCTGCAGCCACCTCTGAGGGAGAGCTTTGAGAGTGGCACTCGAGCACAAATAGTCAATATTTGGACATTACAACTTTAAACTGCTCTCAGTAGAAGAATAATTATCTAATAGTTAACACACTCCAGCTTGGAAGTGGGAAGTCAGATCCTTTTTGCCTGCTGTTACCTTAGTTACCCTGTCTGTACGTTGGGGATAAAATGAGAACCCCCTACAACAGACCTGGGGAGCTGTTGCAAGTGTTAATAAACGTTTGCACAGCTCTTTCAAGTTCTCTGATTAAAGTAATTCTGAACTTGGGAAGTGTTAAAGTCTTTTTGTAGACTTGGCTGCAGTGAAAAATGACTGGAATAGAAGGAGCTGAGTCCTGATCTTGAGAAACTATTGCAAGCAGAATTTAAAAGAGGACGGTTGTATGCTAAACTGTAAAAAATCAAAGATTTTATATATCTAGAGAAAGGGAAGTCTTGTGAAATTGACATAATATTCCTTCCCTCCCCCTTCATTTTGCCAAGCCAAACTACCCTATTTCTTGGTAGAAATTCTGAGAAATATACTTTTATCTTCTATTTAAAATGTGCTTTAATTATTATTACCCTTTCCAGACCACCAGAAGCACAGACAGAGATGTCTCCCATAGCAGCTGTTCAAGAGACTTACAGGGAGAAGAGTTCACAATTAGTTCACATAATCTCACAATTAGGCCTAAAACACCCTTTGCCTGCCCTGTTTGTCTTTTCTTTATTAAATTTTACATGAAAAATTCCAAGCTAGGCAGTGACTGTTACCTCCCTGTGGATGTTTAGTGTCCAGAGAGACTCTAGGCTTTTTGATGGTGCTGTGTTAAAAATGTTTCATAATAATAAAGCTCCCAGTGTTAACGGTAAGGCAAGAAGATTTGAAGTTTCTGGACTATAATTGGCTTTTATCCTGCTCTGCAGTAGCCAGGGGCAACAGAGCCTCCAGGCCAAGCTGGAGCATCAGTTACACCCAGACAGCTTCAGACAGTCAGGGACAGGAGGCTGGGTGATGTAGCTCTAATATCACCAAGCTGGAAAAAACCAAAGCCAGGCAGTTGATTTTTTATAATCCCTTATACATTCTTTTTTTAAAAGGAGGGCCTAGATTTAATAAATCCTTAGCAGGCTGTTTGGAAAAGGCCAAGCCAAGTCCCAAACTCGGGAGGATGGGTGTGGGCAGGGCTGTTGAGGGAACAAAGTGGCCTGTCTGAGCTGGCCAGGCAGACTCCTGCAATTACATCTGAGAGAGGAGCTGCCCACGTCAGTGAAAAATGAAGAGTATTTCTGTCACCCATGGCTTGGTGCACAAATCAAAGAGAGGAAGCTCACTTAGCAGTGAGAAGAAACCCCAAAGGCTGGTGTGTTCCAAGAAGCTCAAATATACCCTGTCCTGACTGCTGGGAAGGGAAGCAAACATCTTGGGTGGTTTGCACATCATGCCAGGGCTGCCAACCAGAGCCAGGGCTACTCCCTGCCACGTGGAGAGGCAAATTATCAGGGGGAAAAACATCTGCAATCAACGTGTTTTGAGTGGGATTTTTAGCCAGGTTGATGGTGACAGGAGTGGTGGTGTCAAACTGGAGGGGACCTTAAACCCCAAATGTGTGATGGGGCACGTGCGGTTAAAGAGAAGCCTTGGGCAACTCAGCCTTAACTCCTGCTGGAAAAACGCACCCTAAAAAGGTGGTGTTGCCCCTACAGGGTGTCCTTTCAAATCGTGAGAGTGTTCTAGAAACACCACAAGAGCATTGCAGGGCTTTCCAAATGAACCCCCGCCCCAGGAATTTCACCTTTCTGTGGCAGCCTCCTGGTAATTGCCTTGAATTGGTTCAGTTCTGAAAGACAAAAGCAATCAGCGATGCTTTTGTCCAAGTATCATGCAGATCAGGTTAACGACATGTAAAAATCCTGTTGAGAGCTAAGGTTTGCTTGTACATATAATTTCATTGATTTACAAGACTCTATTTCATTCTTCCTAAACAAACGTGAACATTCTTAAATATATGGAGGGTGGCTTATAAATTCTAGTTCTGTCAGCTCCTTACTGACATCAGGTAATCTTGAAGCTCAGTTGAAAAATAGGGCACAAGAAGATTGAACTGAGTAATGAGATTCCAGATTGATTTATTTAAAATTTGCATTTATTTAATTAAAAAAGTTTATGAGGCACGTAAGCAGAAATGTTGATTGTACATTGAATATCTTTAAATGCAAACACACCATCTCTAGGAAATACCCAAGATATACCAGAAGGGAAGATGAGAAAGAGAATAAATCCAAGTTTTGCTACTCTGTGGAATTATCTTCTAAGGAAAGTAGAGAACTGCCCCATGATATTAAAACGAAATGGGAAAAAAAAATACAAAAAATGCTCTGACATACCTCGGTGGAATAATGCAGTGAGAGAGATAAAGCAGTGATTCCCAAGATATCCAAGGATAGTTTCCATCATGCACAACTTTAGCCAGTAAAGCAACTTTTGAGCTTGGATGAAGGGTGAAATTTTGAAACCCTGAGTCTGTGGGGGTGTGATTCACCTGACCAAATACAGAGATCTCCATCTGGGCTTGTCTAGACTGCCTTTACAGTCAGCACAGAGCAAACAGGCATTTCTAGGGCATGATTTGCCTTTTCCTAAAATAGTCATCTGGGATATGTCAGGCAACTGCTTGCAGACAGAAGTCCAAAGATGACTTAGCAGTATGGAAATCTGTGAGCCAGAAAATCGTGTTCTGCAATTCAGAGCTCGCTGCTGAAAGCCGAGGTTTTTTTTCAAGACCTACGTGGAGAGCCATAAAACACGAGGTTTCAGAACCACAGCCTGACCTGAACCACAATCCCTGGCTGAGGATCCATCCCAGGGAAGCTGTTCCCTGCAGGTCTGAGCTCCTTCCCTTCCACGGGCTGTGATGGGACCCATGGCGCAGCTGGCCCATCTCAAACCATTTTGAAAAACTTCTTCCTGAAGAATAATCTGCTTTTCAGTGATCACTTTGCGACTGAATTTTAATCCTTCCTTCCCACAGAAAGTCTAATCCCAGCAATCACGGAGGAGTCTGTCAGAATCAGCCAGAGGAGGGCACTTTTGAGCTTTGGGAGACCTCTGGGCCAGTGGGGCCGAAGGTGCCGCGTGTTCCATTAGTTTTATTTGCTGGTCACAGCCTTAAAATCCTTCAGCAGAAGGCTCGGGTCGGTGTCTGTCCCCAGGCACGGGTTGTGGTGGCTCTCGTCCCTTCCAGACTCCGTTCTCTTGGTCGCCAGTTGTGGTTCTGTCTGTCAGGAGGTGGCAAAGTGCCAATGGTTTGGGGTGATAGAATCCCAGGTGATAATGAGGTTGGAAAAGATCTGCAAGGTCACCCCGTACAACCTGTGCCCCATCCCCACCCTGTCCCCAGCCCAGAGCACTCAGTGCCACCTCCAGCCCTTCCTTGGGCACCTCCAGGGATGGGCACTCCAAACCTCCCTGGGCAGCCCCTGCCAAGGCCTGAGCACCCTTTCCATGGGGAAATTCCTGCTGATGTCCATCCTGAGCCTCCCCTGGCCCAGCCTGAGGCCGTTCCCTCTCCTCCTGTCCCTGTTCCCTGGGAGCAGAGCCCGAGCCCCCCCGGCTGTCCCCTCCTGTCAGGGAGTTGTGCAGAGCCACAAGGTCCCCCCTGAGCCTCCTTTGCTCCAGGCTGAGCCCCTTTCCCAGCTCCCTCAGCCTCTCCTGGGGCTCCAGCCCCTTCCCTAGCTCCATTCCCTTCCCTGGACACGCTCCAGCCCCTCAGGGTCTTTCTTGCTGTGCAGAGCCCAGAGCTGGACACGGCCCTCGAGGGGCCTCAGCAGTGACAGATAGAGAGGGACAATCACTGCCCTGGGCCTGCTGGCCACGCTGTGTTTGATGCAGAGCATCGGCCTCCTTGCCCGCCTGGGCACAGTGATGGATCTGGGCTGCAGGTTTGGGTATGGATGAAGGTGCTGGTGTTTCACTTCCAGGCTCTGGAAGCCGGGAGCTTTCTCTGCAGGGCCAGCTGATGTCCTGAGATTCTCCCGTGCTGGTGGAGTGAAAAGGGCACAGCCTGGAGGGCTGGGGCTGCCACACCACTGACTTTTTAGTGGTAGCACCTTGATGTCAAATTTATGGCCTGAGCCAGTTACTGCTGTGCTGGGCGATGTCCAGGTGTGTCTGGAGGCAGCACGGCCCAAGACAGGACACGGATTGTTCCCTGTCCCTCAGCCCCAGGGCCAGACAGCAGATCCTGGTCTCCATACATTACCAACATGGGGCTTGCCTTGGTATGCATTGAGTTGTGTTGGTTTGGAAGAGTGGGATGTGCTTGGCTTCATTTGGGCCACTCCTCCCTTGGAAAGGTCAGGCCTGCAGGTTGCATAGCAGCGAAGTCGGAGATGTGCTCAGCAGCCACTCCTGCAGAGAAGTATTTTCAGGGAAAGTATTTAAAACACGAGCAGCAGGGGAGTGGGGTGGAAATCGCAGGGAGAGTGAAATCCGTAGGTTTTGTGCATATGTTGGCTTTAAAGAGTGGGAGACCCCCGCTGAGCTCCTTGGCACCGCCAGCCAGGCCAATGAGGACATCACCAGATGGGTTCATTACCGAGGCATTCTCATTATCACCCCTCGGGGCCAGCCCCTCGCCGTCCTCCTGGTGGGAGCATGGGAAGGAACACCGTGTTCCCGACGCAGGCAGGGATGAGAACACAGGGGGAAGTGCTTGTCTGTGGGACAGAAAAAGCCACGGTGCCTGAGCGCACCACACGAGTTCACGTGAGAAGCTGCTGGTCCTAAAGCCCCCCTTCCCTCAGCTGAGAGATATAAATTCAAATACATCACTAAGGACCAAAAAGTGCCAGGGGGAATCTGGTTTATCTCAGAGGAGGCTCCCCTGGCATGACCCTACCAGGGCATTAATTCCAGTGGAGCTCGCTGGAACTTGTACAAAGGCAACACCAGCAGACAGAACTTCAGCGAACTGAGTTAATCCAACATGGAGGAATTCCCTACTGAAAATGGACTGATGCATCGAATTTGTTCTGATTTATCTTGTGATGGTAGTTGTCTGAAAGCAGAGAAATGGTGATTTTTCAACACACAGGCTCCTTTGAAACTTCATGTGCAGGGACATCAGTTAAGCTGATAGTGCTGCAGCTCTTTCCCAGGGAATTGTTAGGTTTTGTGCAGGCTCTTATCTTTCCCAGAAGTTGTGATTTGCAAACAAATACATCCGTGTAAGGCTTTGCATCCCTGGGTCAGGCTGTGGTGGCTGCATTGGTGCAAAAAATTGGTTTCTTCAGCCAGTGTTGCTCTCACTTTTTTCCTCCAAGTGAACGTGTGACCGTGGGTTTGTGGACAAATCAGCTCTCAAATTGGAAGGGAGAAAGGTCCAAGAGTGGGTTCCAGACCTGGTAAGGATTTTGAGCTGGGATTTGGTGGAGTGGTTGACCCCTTTCTGCCCGACACAACCTCGTAAGCTGTGGAGAACTTGTGTGCTGGGCTTGGAAGTGGGCAGGCTGGAATTTCTATCACCTCTTTCCCAATTATCATTGTTTATGCATGAAGCCACCTGTTTTCTTGGGACCTTGCCATGGAGAAAATAAGTTTTTTTTTTTCCTATGTTCCCAAGAGAAGGAGACAGATTTTAAAAAAAAAGAAGAAGAAAAAAAAAAAAGCAGGCATTTTAACATTTATGAAGAAAAAGCAAATCTGTATTGCAACAGACCTGGAAGGGCCAGAATGGACTGAATGTTCCTAAACCTTTATGGTAATTTGCTCCAGTAATTTCCATCATAATTAGGAAGCTGATAGCAAAGGCATTATTGCAATGAGTCAGGCCTGCAAGATCTGCTTCCACAGCAGCCGTAGCTGCAGGCTGCCCATATCCTGCATTTAAATGTTATTAGTTTAGAAGTGGTTACTAGAAATATATCTGTTAAATGGAAAGTTTAGAGCAATCCAGATATACGAAGCTGATAATAAACCCCAGCTGCGGGGAAATGAGCAGGTTTTATGCACGCCTTGTCTCTGCATCCACCTTTGCCTCCAGGAATGCGACAGAGTAATCGTGAGGGATTTTTTTTTTTTTAGGATGCCGTGTCCTGGCTGTTTCCCCGCTGCTGGCTCTGCCTTTCCTCTGGTGTGGATGTGAGAAAGAAAATCAGTCCAGCTTGGTGAAGGCAGATGTAGCAAAGATCACTCTTTATTTTCCTTCTTATCTGTCCAAACAATGCTCTTTATCTCCTGCCCATGTTGGCTGCCACGAGAACTGTTGGATATTGAGTGGTTCTAAAAAGCAAATTGTGTTACCCAGGTGCCAAAATAGGAAGGTGGATTTTGTATGTTTTCCCCCTGAGTGTCATGGAGCTGTTATTAATGGCAGATGGTTGATACAAACAGATTTTCAGCCCTGGAATTGTTCTTGCAAATTTACTGGTCATCGTTTATGCTCCAAGATAAGATGACTGAGGGGTTTGAGGGTTTTTTTGTTCCTTTTTTTTTAAGGTGAGAGACTAGGAAATGCTGAATAATGGTGAATCTGGTTCGATCATCAGCTCCCTCCCTGCCCCACAGATTGAGTTCCTGATGAGAAGGATGGCAGTTCCTCTGTGAATCCCCACTGCAGTGAATGCTGGGGAACAGCAGGATAACAGGGAGCGAGGACACAGCTGGAATTTGGAGAGCGCTCAAAATGTGCAACACTGGATCTCCCAGCCTTCCTTCTCTGCAAGACACGGATTGATTCCTCCTCCTTGGGACAGGTGTTTGCCAGATTTGCTGTGTGATGTGCCCCACACGGAGCAGGGAATCTCCCAGCCTTTTTTCCAGAGTAGCCACCAGGGAAAGGCTGAAGGAGCAGCATTGAGCCGATGCCTTCCAAAGCCACAGGTTGTGTTCCACCAGTCTTGCCACTGTGTGAGGGCCTGGCTTTCTGCTGGGCCATTTTATATTGTCTTTGACAATATTTAATCTTTTCAATTTGTAGTGAAGAGGGACAAAAAAATGACTCAAGAAAAGGTCGACATTCTGCTCCTGATACTGGAGTTCCTTCTTTTAGTACCAGCCAGACACCCTGGGAAGGCAAATACTCCTGGTTATGGATTGAGTCCCATTTCAACAAGGAATTTTAAGAGCCTGGCACACTCTGGGTGCATCTGTGAGGAGATGGCTCTGAAGGGTGCTGTCCTTTGGGCAGCTACAAGGTTCTGTTTGCCCCTGGCAGCCCGGCCTGCGAGCACAGAGGTTCTGTGAGTGCTTTCTGAAGCCTCTCCCTGATGTCAGTGGTGTATTTACCCTACAAGGTAACCAGCATCCCTGCCTGCACCCCCAGTGTGAATGGAGCACGTGGTGGCATTTCCTGTCCTGGACTCACATATGGAGCTGCAGATTCTCCTCTGGCACGTCAGGATTTGCAGTCCCGGCACGTGCTGCCCGTGGGAGTGCTCCCTGCAGCACATTCATCCCTCCTGGCACACAGAGCCTCAAATATCTTTTTTGGATGGCTGGGGAAGAGCACAGCAGTGTAATCACTTGCTCTGAGAGCAAAGGCAAGATATTAAAAAAAGCTTTTGCAGTATGACTCAGGAACAAGAATCACTGCGTGCTGTCTAGTAAGAATTCTAAAGCTCTTATAACTGAGGGGTTTTTTCCATTTTATGGCTTACCAAAAGCCAAGGTTGACCTATTAGCTCACATTGTGACTCAGGTATCAGCCACAGGATTATGCAGCAGTACAGTTTAATGTTAGTCTTGAAGCTAAGCCCAAGCAAAGTCGGCATTACGATCTGAGCTAATTGTGACTGTAGAATAGCAAGAAATCATTTAAGGACACTTGCTTTCACAGCTTTAGGTTGGTTCCTGGGGACATGAATGAACTGTAAATCTCAACTTTCCCTTCCTTTGGGAACTGAAATTCTAGGCGAAAATAAAAATCTCCAAATAATTGCACAAGCCTTTCATGCAAGAATATCAGATAATTCACAACCAGACTTGTGCTTCTGATAAATTTTTCAGCTTTGCTTAGCTGATCTGAAAATTAAGAAGAAAAGTCTTGATTTTGAATTGAGCAGGCAGGATAAAAAAAATCCGAACTAACTCAGAGCTGAAATCACTTCAAGTAAAAGAAAAAGAAATTTAACTCACATGTTAGGGGTTTTTCTTCTTTTGGTTTTTTTGGTTTTTTGGGGTTTTTTTTCCACTTTGGGATGTATATTTTTTAATGGAAACACTTTGCTAGAACTAATATAGAATCATGGAATGGCCTGGGTTGGAACAGACCTTAAATTTCATCTTATTCTACCCCATGGGCAGGGACACCTTCCACTGTCCCAGGTTGCTCCAAGCCCCATCCAGCCTGGCCTTGGACACTGCCAGGGATCCAGGGGCAGCCACAGCTGCTCTGGGCACCCTGTGCCAGGGCCTCCCCACCCTCACAGGGAAGAATTTCTTCCTAATATCCCATCTAAACCTACTTATTTTCAGTTTGGAGCCTTGTCCTCTCGCTCTAGGCTCTTACAAATAGTCTCTCTCCATCTTCCCTGTAGTTCTTCCAGGCACTGGTAGGAATTTACATCCAGCCAACCTGCTGCTGCTGGTTTTATTTTCCTTCCCCTGAAGGATTTTGCCCAGTTCTGTTCCCAATCAGTGGCAGAGCCCCCCATCCTCGTGAGCAGAAGCTCTCTTAGGAGAGCACTTTGCTGGTACCAAGGGCTGGATCATCTCACACGACCAAGACCCAAAATGAAGGGCGTGGGGAGCTGCTGAGATTTAGAGGATTGACCCCAGGAATGGCAGGTTGGAGCTGTGGCTGTGGGGAGCAATGGGAGGTCTGGCTCCCAGGAGCTGCTGAAGGAACAAAAAGTTCCTCCTGTCCCTGGCGTGGGTTGAGCTCCGGCCGGCGGTGAGCTCCTGACCCAGGACAGGATGTCTGTGGGATGGGAGGGAGGCTTTTTGGAAAAGAACTTTGAGCACTTCTGCAGGAAAAAGCTCTGCAAACAACTGTGTTTAATCTCGGTCTCCGCTCAGATGTGGGTGCGCGTGGTTTGCA
>VZRS01010108.1:0-44916 GCA_013398055.1 Ifrita kowaldi | reverse complement strand
TTTCACAGCTTTAGGTTGGTTCCTGGGGACATGAATGAACTGTAAATCTCAACTTTCCCTTCCTTTGGGAACTGAAATTCTAGGCGAAAATAAAAATCTCCAAATAATTGCACAAGCCTTTCATGCAAGAATATCAGATAATTCACAACCAGACTTGTGCTTCTGATAAATTTTTCAGCTTTGCTTAGCTGATCTGAAAATTAAGAAGAAAAGTCTTGATTTTGAATTGAGCAGGCAGGATAAAAAAAATCCGAACTAACTCAGAGCTGAAATCACTTCAAGTAAAAGAAAAAGAAATTTAACTCACATGTTAGGGGTTTTTCTTCTTTTGGTTTTTTTGGTTTTTTGGGGTTTTTTTTCCACTTTGGGATGTATATTTTTTAATGGAAACACTTTGCTAGAACTAATATAGAATCATGGAATGGCCTGGGTTGGAACAGACCTTAAATTTCATCTTATTCTACCCCATGGGCAGGGACACCTTCCACTGTCCCAGGTTGCTCCAAGCCCCATCCAGCCTGGCCTTGGACACTGCCAGGGATCCAGGGGCAGCCACAGCTGCTCTGGGCACCCTGTGCCAGGGCCTCCCCACCCTCACAGGGAAGAATTTCTTCCTAATATCCCATCTAAACCTACTTATTTTCAGTTTGGAGCCTTGTCCTCTCGCTCTAGGCTCTTACAAATAGTCTCTCTCCATCTTCCCTGTAGTTCTTCCAGGCACTGGTAGGAATTTACATCCAGCCAACCTGCTGCTGCTGGTTTTATTTTCCTTCCCCTGAAGGATTTTGCCCAGTTCTGTTCCCAATCAGTGGCAGAGCCCCCCATCCTCGTGAGCAGAAGCTCTCTTAGGAGAGCACTTTGCTGGTACCAAGGGCTGGATCATCTCACACGACCAAGACCCAAAATGAAGGGCGTGGGGAGCTGCTGAGATTTAGAGGATTGACCCCAGGAATGGCAGGTTGGAGCTGTGGCTGTGGGGAGCAATGGGAGGTCTGGCTCCCAGGAGCTGCTGAAGGAACAAAAAGTTCCTCCTGTCCCTGGCGTGGGTTGAGCTCCGGCCGGCGGTGAGCTCCTGACCCAGGACAGGATGTCTGTGGGATGGGAGGGAGGCTTTTTGGAAAAGAACTTTGAGCACTTCTGCAGGAAAAAGCTCTGCAAACAACTGTGTTTAATCTCGGTCTCCGCTCAGATGTGGGTGCGCGTGGTTTGCAAAGTTTGTTCAAGGAGGGGTCAGTAGTGTAACTCCAGCATGATGGACACTGGAGATGTCTTACTCCTTCACAGAAAAAAGATTTGAGCAGGGCGGGACATCTCTGAGCTGCCAGTGGAGTGAACTCTGAGCACTGCCTGGCCCCAGCCTGTGGTGGCTTCAGTTACAATAAATGTGTGTTTTTTATGCTCCCAGTAATTACCTCATTAGGGGCACTTTGAAAGCAGATAGTGCTTGATCTTTTGGTTGAAAAGTTGTCCAAAATGTGGGAACTAAGAGAGGAGAGAACAGAAGGAATTCTTTAGAGCTCACATCTTGAATAATGTGGGGACTGAGAAAACAGACCTCGGTTCAATAGGTTCTGACTCTCCTTTATATTTATACCCCTTAAAGCAGGATCAGTGAAGTACAATTAAGAAATTCTGTGCATACAAACCTCTGGAGTTCCATTTTCCCCTCTATCTTGCCATACAACGTATAAAACCTTTGTTAAAAGACTGTGAAGCTTTTAAGACCCCTCTGACTAAAATTATTGTTGCAAAAACAGGTCTTGCAGGATTTTGCCCCATCTGCAAGGTACCAACCTGGAGACAATATTTGTGAGAAATAATTACACAGGAGAAAGAGAAGGGCTGGGATTAGGGTTGGGTAAGAAATTGTAGCAGTCACTGCTAAAAATCTTGGGGTGAGAAATGTTCTGAGAAGGAAAGGACCAGGAACAGCAGAGAAGATGGGACCTGGTGGCACGAGGCTTGTAGGAAACCAAGAAGAGGAATGAGGGAAGGGTTATTAAAGTGTTTTATTCATTTGAAAGAGACCCCAAATGAACAAATACACAAAAAAGGCTTCTAGTTGGGCCAGCTCCAAGGATCTGCAGTCTCATAGGTGACTCCAGGAGAAGACACATTCCTTGCTTTACTTGGAACGGAGGGGAGACAAATGATGAGAGAGAAAAATCCACACGGAATGATAGGAAAAAGAAAGCAACCCTCAGCATGGAAGAGCTGTGCTGGGAAAAATGTGAACAACTCATGAGGATGTTGCTGTTATTTGTTCCAGTACTTAATATTCCAGACAAAGAGGGCTGTTCTCTGAATTTCTTCGTATGACCTTATTGTGTGTCTGGATGTATTTGCTGGTGACCTGGAGTTTTTGGATGGGCATTGGCTGGAAAATTTTTCCTTACAGAGATTGTTTTCTTGTTTCATAATAGGAGAAGTTTAACCCTTCTAGGAAAGGACAACTGGGGCCTTGTTTCCCTGACACTGCCAATAATAACAGTTACTGTTTCCTTGTGCAAACATTCTTTCGACAGGAACGACATTTTGCACAGAATACATTTTTTCCAGAAATATTTGAATTGTTTTCTAAATGCAGTGGAAATTTTGATATTGATTTAACGGTTGTGGTATCAGGCCCTTGAGGGGAAAATGCATTATATTCTCCTTTGATTTTTCTATTCATCTTCTTGCTGTTGTTATCTTAATTCCAGTGGATATTTCCTGTGCAAGGATGGAGTTGCTTCCCGTCCTCAGAACCTCTGCTGGCCCTTCCTCATTCTGACACGTGAGCATAACTACATTTACTTTATTTGGCACTTTCATACAAATAAGTGAAGCAAATTCCTCTGTGCTGGTGGCAGATAGAGGCAAGGAAACCTCTTGTGACAGGAATAGGTGCTGAAGTGGCACATGCCAGGTTACTGTTCATATCATAAACAATTCTGGCTAAGGTTTGCATTTCTGCTTCTTTATACCGAAATGGGTGTGATGAACCCACACCACACAGCCAAATCCTCATTTTTTGGTCACCTCGTGACGTTGGCAGAACCTGGCACTGCTGGAGAGCCAAAGTCTGGAGATGCCAAGACATCCTAGATGTCATTTTACCTCAAGGGATCTGCCAGCTTTGCAGGATCTGGGGAAGATGGGGCTGGAACGATGATGCATTTAAACGGGGAATCCATGGGCTGTTTAAATGTTTACTGCTGAAATTCCATGGTCAGTGAGGCCTGGTGGGGCTGCAGATCTATGCTGTGATTAAAATATCCCAGCACATCTTCCCCTCTGGGCAGGTCTGTGGTGTGTGTGACATGCTCATATGGCACAAGGTCCATTGCTGTTCAGCACAGAGCAGCTGAGGCATTAACAAGAGTTCTATAAATAAGGCCAAAAGAGATAACAATAAATGAGTTTTCCTGCTCTGTAGCTAGCAGGGGTAAGTTTGCAGCCGGCCAGGTGCTGGCTGAACGGACAAACCTTGGAATATTGCACTCACGAGCTGATGTGTACAGAGGGAGCATCTGGGATCATCCTTGGAGAGGCCCTGGCCTTTCCCAGGAATTCCTCCTCCTGCGCATCACAGCAAATTCCAAGTGCAGCAGAAAGACAGAGTCATGCCTCAGGCCTTTCCAGATCCTATAGGAAACAGCCAGCACCATGGACCACATCCATATGTTGTCAGAGCTGGCTGAAGCCTCTCGTAGTCAGAACTGCAAGCTGAATAACTGGAGCCTTGCATCAGGTTTGGAAACCAAGCTGTGCTGCTTCATCCCCCATCCTCGGTGTGGGGAGCAGGGATAACACTTCAGCTGGCAGCACTGGCCATGAGGTTTAACAGAATGCAGCTCATTCTTCCATGACTCTCAGCCCTGGAGTGTTGACAGCAAGAGACTTGGAGTGGGCCAAGGAAATTGATGCTGGATGCGAGTCAGGTACAAGGCTGAATTCAGCTTGGATTTAATGTTATTGAAATACCACAGGTGGTTTCTGTTAGGGTTTGGCCTCATGTGGCAAGACTGAAGTCAGGTCAGCTGTTCAGTGAGATCCAGCCTGGAATTCTCATGAGCATGGGGAGTTGAGTGAGATTTCAGTCACACCTGAAGCACGAGGTTGTCCCTTTCCTGTTTGGGTGTGAACTTGGGACCAGAAATCGCAGGGGCGTGAAGTGTACACAGAAATCAGAGTGGGCTCGTGTGAACACAGGTTTCAGTTTTCTTTAGCTTAACTGGGATTTGCTCCAGTGAGCTGTGACACGGGGCTGGGGTGCCTGGGAGTTGACCCTTTCCCTTGTTAATCCATGGTTGTTTTATCAGCTTCCAGTTGGGCACAGGGGAACCTCAAGGTGTGTTTGCAGAAAAGCCGTGGGAGGGTTTGAGCCTGAGTGAGAAACCACAGCAGCTCCTCAGGCCCTAAGCTGTGTCCAGGAGTGTGTTGAGGCTGAGCCACTGGGAAGGAGATGCCTTCCATCTCCAGGCTCTGGTTTATCCTGTGATTTTTTGGACCTTGCAATGCTCGTGGATGTTCTGACAGGCATTGAAAAATACCCACCGATGTAACAAGAGGGATTTTCCAAGCTGTTCAGGGATCTGATTTGCCATGTCTTGATCAGAATTGGTTTTTACTGATATGGTTCAGTTTGAAATGCTCTGGATAAGTGCCAGAGACTGGATCAAGATGGAATTAAGACCGTGGTTAGGTATGAGCAGAACACTGTCACATTCCCATACTTCCAACGTTATACCACGAACCAAGGATGATTTCCACGCTTCCTGAGAAAAGGTGTATAAAAGGAGAAAAACACCTCTCTGCTGGGTCAACCTCACCAGCCAGAAGCCCAGAGAAACCTGTTGGGGTGAGGTACAGACCAGAAGGGGACATCACCAAATGTTGATGCCAAAAGGCTCCATCCAGCGTGGGTCACGTCATGCTTGTCTCTTGTGACATTTCTCCTTTCCCCCTCTTTTATCAATACAGAAATACAGGCAGTTCCTCTGATGTTTTCCACTTCCACTTTTGAGGTGTTAAGGAGACAGTGAGAGCTGGAATTGAGAGTATTTCATGCAGTCAGATGCATCGGAGTGGCACCACTTTTCATCTCCTAGCCCAGACTCTGAGTCCTCTCTGCAATCACACAGGGACTGCAAAATACAACCCACAAAGCTCTCCTGGGAGGAAGCTGCAAAGGTGGCTACAGTGGGCTGTAAATGCAGGAAACAAAACATTTCCTTGTCTCCTTGGACCCCAGAGGAAGCTGTACTGGCTGCAGGGGCCAAGGGGTATCACTAACCACATCCCCGGTTTTCTAGGCTCAGTATTAGTGGGAACTGACCCCAGCCTAAGCCTCATCTCTGCTGTTATTTGCCAACTCAGTCACTGGTGATATGATTCAGGATGGTCATTAATTAGCTGGTTTACTGCCTCATTTACGTTTTTACCCATGATTTACTAATTGTATTCAATTATTCTCGATGAGTTGGACAGTGAAGAAGGTGGCAGCTATTTCAGGGCTGGCTGCTTCGTTAATTCCAATCCATGAGCAGCAGAGAGGGCTGTACTTTTCTGCTGAGCTTCAGCAGTGCCAGTCACAAAGGTACAGAGATTTTGAGCTTTTGGACTCTATTTCTAAAAGAAGACATTTCTCCTTCACTGGTTTGATTTTAAATATTCAGCTTGCCCTCTTCCCTCTCCTTCCCATGCACAGAGGATTTGGAGGAGTCTGGTTTTCGGTATCCTTAGCCAGTAAAATGGTCAAATATGGCTTCCAAAATACACAAATTGCACAAGAGCTGGTTTTTACCAAAGGGCTGTATTTTGCAGAGTCATTTTTTGCTTATAACTACGTCCTAGCAAAGCCTGAGGGACCTGTAAGAAGGATTTGTGGAGCCAGAGAGGTGGTTTTGGTTTGGTTTTTTTTTTTTTTAAATCCCTTCAAATTTCACCTCTATTTCTGAGGTCGAATCATAAATAAAAATGAGTTTCTATTAAACAAAAAAAGAGAGAACTGCAAATCCTTCTCCTCCAGCTCCGGCTTTACCCAGGTATGCGGCAATTTTATTTTATCGCCGAAGCATCCACTGTGTTAGAAAGCCTCGTTTGCACGAGCCTGAGCCTGTGGCTGATGGATAAGGCTGCTTCAATTTCCCAATTCCCACTCTGGATTGTACATGGAGGGGGAAAATCCTCCCTGCCACCCCGGGCACGCCGCGCTCGGAGCCGCCTGACGTTCATTAACTCGCGCGAAGTGGCGAGCGATGTCCCAACGGCGCGGAACAAAAGAGCCCAGTGTTGAGCCTAAATCAAGGTCCTAAATCATGGGCCGTGCTGTGACAAACTGCACAGTGCTTGCCAGTACTTTTAAAATGGGGCTTTCTTGCCAGGCTGAGAATCCATAGAGCCCGGCCAAAGAAAACAATGGGAGGGAGCCAGGGTTCTCCCAAGCCTTGGCATGAAATCCACAATAGTAGCTTTGGCTGAGCTCCACGGGCTGGAGCACATGCTCCAGAAGGTCACTTCAGAACACCGTAATTGCTTGGTATTTATTTGCAGACAAAAATTAATAATGATAATAACAACAACGACAACACCACAAGTGCCTCCAACACAGCTGAGGGGCTCTGCTGCAGCCCCAGCCCTCGGGGTCTCGCAGTGCCTCGTCCCTGGTGCTGTGAGGTGGAGGGGGAAGCGTGCTCTGAGCAGCTAAACAGCAGCAGGGGTGATGAGCAGCACGGCAGCTTTGGGGAGGGAGAGTGGACTTTGTGTCCCAGCTTGTCCTTGCACCCCCAGCAGTGTTTGTCACGGCCACTCAGGGGCTGTTTGCTGCCCTTTGGGGTCGGATTCGGGGGTCACCGCCGAGTTCACCTGAGGAGAGTGTTTGCTTTGCCAAATGTCCTGCTCTCTGCACCTCTCTTTACTGGCAGTCCTGCTGGAGAAGTCAGGATCCGAGCGGATCATTAGAACTGGAAAACAGCCCCGAGTCTAAAGTCTGGCTCTGAACAACCCTGAGCTGGGCAGGGGGAGTGCAAAGCCAAGCTTATTCTGAATTTCAGGGCCTGGATTGGGTGGTGCCAAAACCCCTCTGGTACGGGGTGCTTGGTCCTTATGCTCACAATTCAGGATGTTTGCTAGTGGGACCCTACAAGTCCCTTATCCCTAAAAATGATCCCTCCAGCACAAGGGAAGGAATGGGGCTGAAAATCCTTGAGCTGTCTCTGCTCGTAACATGAAGTATCCAGGCCTCAGCCTTTACTATTTACATTTAAAAAAAGAAACCACATTTGATTATTCAGCATTCTTCTTTTACATTTTTATTGCCATTTTGCAGAGCTCTGAAGACCAGAGGAAACCTTTCTGCTTGACATATTTAATATTTTAGCACTTCATAGCGTCTTTAGACAAAAGCATCCAACATGCATATGTGTTTTGGCAGCTCTGCTTGTGGCCTCTGTTCTGTCTCTGAGAGGCAAAAGAATGAAAGAGAAAAAAAAAACAAACCCACACAACTTTAAACTGGGTCAGGATTGTTCCCTTCATTTTTGTTGATAGCTCCATTTGGGATTTGCATTGATAGAGGAAGAGAGAAAAAACACATGCCCCGAGCCTATGTCCTTGAAAAACAATGTCACATCTTAATTTTCTTGGGCTGGCAGTGCCTGCTCTCTGTGATGTAGAACTAACGAGGATAGAAGTGCAAGGAAACCTATAATCAATCCCAGCACACACCAGCACACCCAGAAGCTCACCCCACATCTGAAATTCAGGGCGCTGGCAGAGAAATCCCAGCCATGCCACTCAGGATTTCTAGCTGGGGATTGTTTTAGGCAGGATTCTGCATCCATGGAAAAACAAAAGCAAGCAAAAGTGCTCCCTGGCATCACTTTGTGTCAAATACTTGTCCCGGAGACCTTCGGAGCGCGGCTCAAACCCGCAAAAGTGCAGTTGTTAGGCAGGACTGAAGGCGTGGATTGAGGGTTTTCTTCTGGGCATTCAGGGTCTGTTTCCCTGTGTTTTAATCCCCCGTGTGCAACCCAGGAGCTTTGTGCACACCAACTGTGTGTTGCTGATGCCGTGGTGATGATTAGTAACCCCAAAAGAGACTGGTCCTTTCAGCCAGGACACTGAGCCCAGGGTGAGGGGCTGCCTTGGCCCCCCCAGGCCAGCACTTCTGCCTCTTTCGACCTCTTTTCCTTTGGTTTAGGGCAGAAATGTCTCCTGGGAGAAGAGTTTTTGGACAGAATTTGTGCACGCAGTGATTTGTGCACCGTGAGATCCTGGTGTCTGTGGGGGGTTACTTGGTAGTGCCTATAGCAGCAGGGGTAGAAATAATAGAAATAATCATAACCTAACCCAGCAGCTGGTGGGAGAAGCAGCAGCAATGTGGTGTGACCTTCCAGGTGTCACATAACAGCTCAGTGTCAGGGCCCTGGAAATAAAACCCCTGTGTATCCTGTCTGCCAGCCCAGGGCTCTGGGCTGCAGGGGACAGCACTGGCTGGTGACATCTCCTGATCTGGGTTGATTTACAGCCTGTGCAGAGGCAGGGAGAGAGAAATGAATAATACACACAGTCCGTTGTAACCATGGATTTTCGTTTCTGCTGTGTTATTTTAAGTCCTAACCTTAAAATCCTGTTAACCTTCAACCCTGTTAAACCTAACCCTGTAAATCCTGTTATTTTCTACCCCTCACTGTTGTAACTTTAGCAGTATCTTAGCTGCCTTGTGTTTAAGAAAGTGAATAATCATTGGGGCATTAGCCCAGGAGCTGGGAATTTTTTACATTTCCAAGTCCCCATTGTTTTCAGAGATCCCCTGAAAGTCCCTCTGCTTCCTTGTGTTTAGGTAAAAGAGGAATCTCAGCTGGCAGGTGTTAGATAAATGCACAGAAATGTGGGGGTGCCCTAAATGTCTTAGCTTGTGGTTTTTATTACCAGGACCTTCTAACCTTAGTGATTTGTAAATGTCTGACTGCTCCCTGCCAGGAATCTGGGACCTGCTCTGGGCTGCTTTGCCATCAAATGCTTCACTCTTCACTAGGAAGTTACCTGTCCTTAGTGATCCTTTTTCCCAGAAAATGGGTGGATGGAGGAACGCTGAAAGATAGCCAGTCTGTCCTCTAAAGACTTTAATCCTTCAGAGTAAAAGTGGAATGCTCGCCTTAACTCAGCTCCTCTCGCTGCAGTTTGGGATCTGCTGCTCCCCTGCTCCCTTTCTCCACATTCCATCCTCTAGGGATGGACATTCCATCTTCCCACTGCCTCAGTTCTGAAGGGAGGCACTCTGGGGAATGCCACAGCATTGTGCTGTTATAATTTTGCACGAGTGTTGAAGTCAACACCTCTTTGATGTTAATTTTGGCAGGGCCAGGGTCGTATCAATCGATACTGTCCCAAGCTGAGGAGAACTTCCAGAGTCTCCAGTTCTTTACCTACCACTGACCCCGTGAGCAGAGCCACGTTTACCCAGGGAAAAGCATGGAAATGGTTAATCTGAGATGCTTGGGCAGGCATCTTTCTGCCTGTCAGCTTTACATCCCTCCCAGATGTGACACCTGATAGGGAACCACGGGTGGGAACTGACTGGAGGATATAGAGGAGGCAGATAAGGAACAGCATGAAATTGTCTTTTGCTTCCCTGTGAGTGCAAGGGAAGAAACCAGCAGGTGTTTTCCAGGGGCAAATGGCATGAATTGAACACCAGAAACCCAACTCTCATCTCTCAGGATAGTCTTCCTAAGCCTCTTGTGAAGCTCCCTTGGCTCTGGCCAGCAGCTCAGTCTGGTGGCTGAGCAGGTTCAGATATCTGCACATCTGTAAATAATGAACGACAGCAATTCCACATTCTCTCCGAGAGACAAAGCAGCACATTGAGCACTGCTGGCAGAGAGCAAAGCCCAGGAGGACCAAGCTTAGGGCTGCTGATTTGAGCCGTCCCCTGTGTTAAAGGGGCATCATTGCCACAGTGGACTTGTCTGAAACCCAGCACTTCCAGCCTTTTCCTTTTCCTTTTCCTTTTCCTTTTCCTTTTCCTTTTCCTTTTCCTTTTCCTTTTCCTTTTCCTTTTCCTTTTCCTTTTCCTTCTCCTTCTCCTTCTCCTTCTCCTTCTCCTTCTCCTTCTCCTTCTCCTTCTCCTTCCCCTTTCCCTTTCCCTTTCCCTTTCCCTTTCCCTTTCCCTTTCCCTTTTCCTTCCACCTCTCTGTGCTGCTCACTCAGCTGAAGTAAGGGCTGACTAATATCGGAAGGATTTTCCTTCCCATTCCCTCCATCCCTCTTTTGGCTTGCTCCTTTCTTTAAAAATTACACACAGCAGCTTCGATGTCCAGACCTGCAGGTGGGGAAACTGAGGCACGGGGAAAAGCCCAGAGCTGAAAGGTGGCACAGTATCAGTGCAGGGGAGAGCAGCAGAGCCAGGCAGAGAGCCAATCTTTCCTGATCCCCCATCCTGTGCCCCAGAGTTAGAGATGGATGCCGCCTTAATTCTGGCAAAATTAATGAATTCTTGCACGGATCCTCCCTGGGCACATTCCATATTCACTTCCAGCTCGTGAAGAGCCCCAGGTCACCTTCTGCAGAGGATCTCAGAGCCTGCCTTCCCTCTGGCACACCTGGATGCCCTTGCCCATCCCAGGCCCTGTTTGCACCGCACACACACAGCAGCAGCGGGGGAAAGGCGGTGCTGGTGCAGTGAGTTCACACCTGGAGCTGTGCCAAGGCTCAGTGAGCAATCAGAAAGGTGAAGGAACGTTCTCCCTGCTGATTTGTCAGTGCTGCTGCTCCCCTTTAACCCTCTGAGTTCAGCCCTGCCTTATGGATGTTTGGCTTTTGTGCTCAGTGGAGTGTGTAACTGTCCCTTCGGTGACTTGAACAACTCGGAATGTTCAAAGACCATGTGGGGACTTGGGGGGGAAATCCAAGCATGTAAGTGACTTATTTAGGCAAGGTTCACATTGATTTCACTTTCTGTTTGGTTTATAGAACTGCTGGTAGTGCAGGCACCTCTTCCTCCTGCACTAAACTCAGGAGGTGATCTTAATTCTGAGTTGTCAGTGATCTCTGTTACCTGGAGGAGCCTTCCTGGAGTTAGCTAAAATAAGCTAAGAAGTGAAAATAATTGGATTTTTTACCTCAAGTTGGGATAAAAAAAACCCCCAGTTCCTCATTCAGTATTCTGGAATATGAAGTGATATATTCAGAAGAGAGTTTGCTTGGGACTATCTAAAGGATAAAATGGAAGAAGTGTTGCTATAAATAAATACATATATATACACATAAAGAGAAATCTATCTGAATGTCACCACGTACTGTTCTTCCCCTGCCCAGTCGTGCCAGGCAGCAGCAGAGAGCAGAGCCCTCTCCCACGGGGAACGTTAATGTGGGATGTTAACTCTGCAGCTCCTGGGGAACCTTGGATGGTTCTGCAGGCGCTGGGCTGGCAGTGGAGGCAGAGAAACGCAGGGGAGAGCCAGGCCAGCCCTGTGGGATGGACACTTGGAAATGTGGCCGTGCACAAGGGGCAGGGCTGCAGAAGAAGACAGAGGGATGTGCTGGCTGGGAGATTTGGCCCTGGAGCAGGAACATTGCTGAAGGCAGGGTGGAAGCTCCCTGCTGGAGACAAATGCAGCTGTGGCTAAGGTGGTTCTTGAGGGCAGTCTTTGTTCAGGAGGTTTAAAAAGGAACACGTAAACTTACACCTGCAAGGAGCACATCGGCGTGGGGCTGAGCCAGACCCCAGGGAGGTTGGGAGGAACCTTTCCACTGACTTCAATGGGCTCTGAGTCCAGGTCCCGGTGATTGGCTCGAAGTGACACACAGACTATTTCTGTCTGACAGTTTTTTCCTTCCTGCATTTTCCAAAAACACCAGCGAGAGAAGAACAAGTCAGAGCTTCATCTGTTTTGCTAAAGCAGGACTGAGGGTTGCATTATTCACCACATCCCAGGGCTGGCTCTGGAGATTGAGGGATGCAGCACTGCAAAATCCAGAGGTTTTTGGTTTTTTTTTCTAATGAGATAAGTAATCTGAGCCATTTTCTTTCTTGTTGTGCAGACTGAACCAATGGAAAGGTTCAATGGAATGGAAAGATCTCTGGAAACATTAACAATGTGCTGCTCCCTTGCTTTGGCGTGTGCGAGATATTTTCTTTCTAAATTTGCAGAAACAACTAACAAATCCTGCAATAATCTACGAAAAGGGACACTTGCCAGAAGGAGCCTCACACAATGGTTGGAATTACAGGGCTCACTGTGCCTTTCAGTTCTTTTTCCTTGAAGTTCCTTTTATCTAAACTTCAGTTCTTCACCCGTACGTGGTGCGAGCTCTCCTGCAGCCGTCAGTACCACGGATCAGCGGAGGCCTCCAACTCTATGATTAAAGCATTAAACATCAAGTTCTTCTCTGCTGCCTCACTGCAGAAGTTTCAAAGGAGTTTGGTTGCTCTTTTGTGGATTGATGTAGCTCTAGGGGCTTTGACAGTTGAATAGCCGTGCTTGGGTTGGTACACAGACTTCCCTGTTCTGTAAAAGGAGTGTGTAAGAAAGCACTGACTGATGCATCTCTAGAGACTTCATGCAAGAGCTTAATTTAGTCCTTTTTTTTTAATAGAAACTTGGATCTCGAGCACTACTCTCGTGTAATGACTGGCAGGAGGAAAAACTAACAGGCTCGCTCGCTTTTGAAACCTGTCAGTCAGCTTTAAAGAGGGGCTCTGCAAACAGCACCACGTATGAAAGTGAGAAGATGACCAAAGTGCTGATGAGAAACATTTTAAAGGCAGTCAGAGCGATGTGATGAGTAATTTGGGACTGGCAACCTTTCCAAGCAACGTGTGAGGCTGTGTTTTCCTGTGGGAGTATCTTTCCCAGAGCTGAGGATCTGAATAACCAGGCAGAGACAGCGGCTCCCCTCGAGCCTGAGGGGTGTCCGTGGGAGCTGTGACCCTTGTCTCTCCTTCCCCTCTTTTAAACCTGCTGCAGCTGCTGTGGATCCACCTGCAGATGTGCTGTTGGGGTCCCTGGTGTGGATCCTGGGAGCAGGGCACAGCAGTGACAACCCTCCCACATGATGGCAGGTCCCAAACCTTTCCTGCACATCCTAATTCCAGTAGAAGTCAGGCTTTTACAGCCTGTAGCTGCCCCTTTATAATTTTTTGCTAAATCATGGTCTCCCAGCACTCAGCTGACTCTTTCACAACGCTTTGCAGCTCCATCCCTAAGGATTTGTCTCTATATTTAATGTATTTTGCTGTTTGATTAAAGCTCCTGCTGACAGCATGCTTGGCTAGGGACACAGCAGCTCACAAAACAGGGTATGTGGTGGCAAAAAGACGTGTGCTGTGCTCTGAAAGAGCTGTTATTGCTGCAGCATTTGCAATCTCTGAGCTGGACCTCGGCTTGCAACTCCACAGGTTCCAAACCCGTAATTACTGGCTGCTGCCTCTGCTGTGAAGCACTTTGTTAAGCCTTTAGAGTCATTGAAGATTTTCAGGAAATTTATGGGAGCTCAGGTCATGTTGCCTGTTTGTTTATATAGGCCAGGATCTGCCAAAAATGTGGCCTGTAGAGTTTCTGTGCTCACCCACGTCTGCTCGGGGGGCTGGTGGGGACTGCCTGGTTTATCTTCCATTGCCCTGTCCTGTCAAGGGATGCAGCAAAGAGCAGAGAGTGATTCCAGCAATTTTAGTGAAGTTCTGGGCTTGGAGCTGATTTCTTGCTGGGGACAGTAGCCTGTGGACCAGCCAGAGTGTGGGCTGGGGCTGTGAGCTCAAATAAAACTGCCACTGCCACACTGGGGGTAAGGACTGAGCTCAGAGTGAGTAAGAAACCTGGGAATTGGTCCCATGTGTTTTGTGGGACTATTGTTTCCTCCTCCCCTGGATCTCAGGGAGCTGAGGGAAGTCCAGGGATCTCATGGCTGCTTGAGCCAGACACGGTGTGGCTTTATCTGGGATCCAAGTTTAGCATTCACCAGGATGGCTCAGAGCAGCAATTCATATTCATGACACTAAGTCCCTGAATTTAATTCATCTGCTGCTTTTTTTTTTCTTTTTCTTTTTCTTCCTTTTTTTTCCCTCCAGGCTTTGCAAATGCTCTGTTGGGTCACAAACGTGTGGCATCCAATGTGGCTGGCCCACTTGTCACAGAGAGTCTCTGCCACGCTGAGCCAGCTCGGCACTGGAAGGCAACTTCCCAAATGTGTTGTGTAGAATTTGGGGATACATTTGCAAGGTCCGTGTTCTTACAGACCTCAGAGGTGGCTTTTTACTGCACTGTGAGAGAGCTGCATTTTTCAAGCTGGACTTGCTTGACTCCAAACTGGCAACATTCAGCATAAAATAGTGCCTTGGTCTGTGGAGCATTTTATTACAGGATTAAAAGCACCTACAACGAAGAAAGCCAGTTGTGATTCCAGTCTGACTGTGCAGCACAGTCTGAGGGTAACTTTACAGCCACCAGCTTCCCTCTGACACCAGCATGGGCTGTGCCGATGCCACAGCAGGGACTGATGGCTGTCCCTGCAGGAAAGGCTGACCCACTCTCAGGGAACAGAAAAACCCAAACCAGCCAGGCTGGGGAGTCTGCACCGACCCTCTGTGTAGCTTTGTGGCCAGACTGCCACTGTTAACCTGCGGGTGCTCCCTGGGATTTACCCCTGGCATGGAGCCCGGGTTTCTCTCTGTTTTCAGCTGCCCCTGGCAGCGTGGATCCCTGCTGCAGGAGCTGATAACCTCTGTCTCTCCCACCTGGGTGGCAGTGGCTGCACATGGGCAGCAGCAGGCAGGCACAGGGTCTCCGGTCTCTCCGAGCACCCCACGGCATCTCTTCCAGAAGGAAAACCTCAGCTGGAAAGGGAAATCTCTGGATTTTGGGACTGCCTCAAGGTGCTCCATCTTGAGGTGCCTCAAGATGGGCGCTTGCCCAGTAACACAGGCACATTTCCCAGTGTTCTTGTGTTAATGAGAGTTATAACCAGCCGGTGGCTCTGAGCCTGCAAAACTTTCCGCCCTCGTTTGTCTTTACGGCCCAGCAGCCGCGTAATGCAGGCTGGTAATGACACTAATTATTCCCCACGAATTTCAAGGACACAAAGCTCTGTGCCAGCCAGCCCGGGATGAGATGGCTCCTGACTCTCAGACCTTTAACAGGCCACTGGTTTCTCTTTCTCCCAGCGTTAATCAGCAGAGCTTTGCTGACACAATGCCTTGGCAGCGTGCCTTGGAGAGCTCCAGGCAGGGGAGGATGAGATATACCATACGCCTCCATTTCCTGATTTGCAGTATATCGAGATATAGACAGACCTTCATTTTTTTGATGTGAAAGCAGAATGAAAAACTAGGTTAAAGCAGTCTGGAGGGATATTAAGCCGGTTCTCAGGAAGCCTATGCAATTATTATGCCTCATCCCAGCCTTCTTGATTGGGAACATGCCTTTAAGAACATGATCAGCCCCAGGAGATCTCCCCCGTAGCCTGGGAATTCCATCCTGTCTGCTGACGAGGAGGGAGGCTGGGCCACAGAAACTCTCCATTCAGAAGGGGAAAGCTTGGCTTCCCATTTTTTTTCCCCCCCTTTCCCTTTTTTTTTTTTTTTTTTTTTCTGGCGAATTATAAATGTGCACGTTGGATTCTTTTGTCAACCAAATCTAATGGGACTGGCCTGAGCTGAATGGCTGGTCTGTGTGATGCTGGGGCCGGGTTTCTTTTCAGGTGCTCACTGCCTGTTTCCAGGAGATGAGGATTAGCATCTGCCCTTGGCTGGGAGCAGCTGCGGGCGCTGCGTCCCTTGGCTGGAGGGGTTTTGGGAGCTGGAATGGATCGTGTCAGACTGGCTGGGCTTTGGGTCTGAACAGGTGCCTCCTCAGCCCTGGGTTATCACAATTCTAGGGCCAGCAGTGAGGATTTTTTTTGTCTTTTAAAAGGTGGGAAAGTCATCCAAGGTTTGGTTTTCATGCAGATTCCCTTCTGTTCCCTGCAGGGAATCAGGCTCCCGGTTCAGCCGGGATGAGCTGCTTGTGGGGATGAGGAGGGGAATAAAAAAGTTAATCAAACCTCAGGCAGGAGCACAATTCTCAAGGCCAACATGCCTGGGATTTCCTTCGCTTTCTTGTGAAATTCTTGGAGCTACTTGGTCCCAGGCTAGCTGGGGACCAGCCCCTGGAGCCTGTGGGTTTTTTTCCACAGCATTTAGAGAACAGGTTCCCAGACAGAGCATTTTATTGATTTGATATTCTGATAAAACCCACCTAGATCTGACATTCCAAGAGGAGAAAAAAAACCCTCCAGCCACTACAGCTGGAAGAATGTGGAGCCTTCAACCTGGCCGCTGCTGGAGTGGGCTGCCCTCCTGTCCCCCTGTCCCTGACACAGCCCCCAGCCCCAGAAAGACGCGTGGTACACACACACAGAGCCTGTTCTTTGGGAACTTTGCCTTTGGGAGTGCCCATCCATTACGGGTCAGTGCAGCTGTTCACGTGAAGACAGCTTCAGCCTCTCCCAGAAGCTGCTGGCACACATCTCTGGGTGTCTCTCCCTCCACCCTTTGCTCATCCCTCGGGGCGGGAGGGAGGTGCTGCCGCCTCCTCCACCCTTGGGGGCCCCGGGGGAGATGCTGGTGGCTCTGCACACACCCCACCCGTCACACCCGCTGCTGTGGACACTCGGCCCTTGTGCCACTTCCTTTGCAAACCCTCCTTGCTGACCCGGGCGGGGTTCTGCCCCTCTTGATGGAACTCGTGTGCATTTTATGAGGTATGACTTTGAAATAACAGCTTCTTCTGCTCTGATTTCATCCATTTCTGCACCAGCTATTGTAAAAGGTTTGAGGTGGAATTAGCTTTTACTTCCCCCTGCGAGCTTCCAGCTCGGGGTCTGTTTTCCTGTGTGTGTCCATGGAAAAGCTCTCTGTGTTCAAGGACAGGCAGACCCCTCCGTGCCACTGCCCCCTCCAGCATCGCTTGCCCACCTTCCTTTTACCCCTGCATGAAGTCACAAACCTTCCTAAGCCTGTTCTGACTGGACCTGGGTGCCCAAATCACCAGAATGTGCAAACATTCCAAGGGGGCACAGGAGCATCTGTGTTCCCCGGGAATAACCCCGTGTCCCTGTGGGCATTCCTCCACCCCGTAACTGCAGGAGGAAGGGGGAGGCCTGTGAGCTCTTCTGGCTGAATAATGTCCCCAGGAGCAGGGGACAGCAGTGACAGCCCTCCCACATGATCCAGGTCCCAAAACTTCCCTGCACATCCTAATTCCTTCTGCTGGGTGCTGAGGGGACATTGGTGTGAGAGGGTGGCAAGGGCAGGGCTCCTGCAGCCCACTGAGAGCTGCCAGCATCCCAGAGTGGGAAAAAAATGGACACAAACCAGCCAGGAACTATAGTTTCAAATGTAAAGCAATCCAGTCGTTTCCAGCCAGCGGCTTTTCCCCAGCTGTTCGTTTCCAATAGAGAATTATGATCAGTAATTGATACTCTCAGATGTCTCAGTGCAATCCCCACAGAAGAATGGCCAGGGCAATATTTTTTTTTCCCCCCCAACTCACTGGAAAATTGAGCCCCAGCTGGGGCTAATAAGTGCTGTCATTAAAATACTGATCTTAATCCAAAGTTGAGAATAATGTCCCCTCTGTGCTGCAGCTCTCCTCAGCTCTGACAGAGGCTCTGCTTTTTAACAAGAAATAAAAGAGGATAAATAGACACTTCTCACCCCCAACACCATAAAAGCACCGATGGAGGATCCCAGTGAGAGCAATTTCTTTTTGATTGCACCAGTGGAATGTGCTCTTGAGCCTTTCATGGAACAGTGATGGAGATGGGGAGTAAGGCCAGTGATCCTCCTGGATCCATCCTGCTGCACTGCCCGTGGATGGGCTCAGCAGGCAGAAAACAGGGAGCCAGCAGGGTTTGCTGGACTCCAGGCACAGCCAAAGCCATTCTGTGATCTCATCACAAGGATTTGTTTTGTCCTCACACTTCTCCATTTTCTTCTGGACAGCACAGATTATTGGTAATATTTACTCATCCAGAGCTTGTCAGAGAGAGGGAATTTGCAAACCACATCTCGGAAGGTTGAGGGGTTTTTTCCCCCACTCTCACACAGAGAAAGAGCAGTGATCTCCCATTTTTTTCTAAGAATAAAGTCTGCCTTTCCAGTCCCTTAAGAAAATGTGAATGACAAGAGCCTCGCTTCATGGTTTTTTGACACTCTTTCCAAGGCTGGATATGAGTTTTGTCCTGATCAAGAGCAGGATCATGAGGTACATCCTCCATCAAATATAACACAGGACACCACTCCTGTCCCTCACTTCCCTTTCCCCATTTGTCCTCTTGTCTCTCTGTTACCCCTTTAATTTAAAGGTGATCCTGCCCCTGCTCACATCTTTTCTACCTGTGCTGTTCTGCACCAGAGGACTCAGATGTCATGGGAAGAGAGAACCTCGGTTTGCCCTGCGAGTCAGGCAGACTGGGAATCCCAGCAGAGCCTCCTGCACATGCAGCAGGTTTCAAACATGTGAAGTTTTGGGGGGAAGAACTGCTATGAGTCCTTGCTGGAGTCCCTGTGAGGAAAGCTCAGAGGCATGGTCAGATGATGTCCTGATAGCTGAGGAGCTTTGTGAGCAACAGCTGAACTGTAGGAAGCTTCCCTGAAATGAACCCTCTTTTTTCACCCATTCCCTCCCAGTGTCCAGCTCTGGGTTTTCTTGTAGCAAAAAGGGAATTCCAGGTGGCAGAGTTAGAAGGGGAAGCGCCCAAAAATAGAGAATCCGTCAGATACCTCTGAGAACACGTGATCAGTTGCTCTCTGAGGAGTCACACAGCTCTGGGGAAGAGTTTCTACTGCTTTGATGAATGGCTGCTCTGTGATTTATTCTCTTTCCTGCTGCATCTAGGATGTCCCCTTTGAACAGCAGCACCTTCTTGCACTTGTTGGCCAATAAAAGTGAGCAGCCAAGTTTTGATAGTTTCACTGACAGCAAATTACACATTATTTCCTAAGAACTGCCCTTCACTTCATTGACACCGCTCTTAATTAGTGCTTGGTACTTTTTTAAAATCCTCTTGCTTTATGGAGCTCACTTCAGTGTTAAATTAAGGATGGGACATCTTGTGTGCAGGTTTTGGCTGTCCTTCCGTGGATTTATTTATAGGGTTTGTAAATATATGTTTTAGCACTGAACCTTTACAAATTCATCAAATTGTGACCTTCAATGCCTGTTCTCAGGTGAGGTAACAGTAATGCCTGTTTGACAGAGACAGCAGTAGAACTGCAGTTAAAACTAAAGCATGAGGGATGTTCCATGTGGATTTAGGAAACAAAGTGGAAAATACAGAGATTTCACAGCAAATCTAAAACGTTGCACGTAGTCAAAACTAAAATTTTGACATCACAGCTGGAAATTAGTTGCACTTGGAGGCAGACAGAGCACCATCTCGCCCTGGAGAGCTGCTGCTGCTGCTCCTGCTTCCAGGACTTCCCCATGCTCCAAACGCTGCACCCAGCTCTGGCATCATGAATGTCCTCTAGCTCACAGCAATCCAGACATTTATCCTTAAAACCAGGTCTGCGCATTTATCTCTGCCTGCAGCACAACCTTGCACTTAGTCTGTAGGGTCTTCAGGGCAGGAATTTGGGTTTTTGAGGAGCACCTGCCCCTTCCAAACCGGCCCCACCCTGCCCTTGCCTGCTCCTCTCTGGGAGGGCAGAGGATGTCTGCTGTTACCACTGCAGGGCAACCTGCAGAGAGTATCCCCAGCCCAGCTCTGCTGCCAGCTGGAATCTGCACAGTTTCCCAAGCAGCCCGAGGAGGACAAGCCACTCTTTTAGGTTGCACGTAACCCTTTCTGAGCCAGGAAGCCGAGAATAGCAGAGAGAGGGGTTGGCAGCCTCCCCTGTGGGTTAAGAAGGAGCTGTTTGTTCTCGTAATTACTTGTCTAGGAGAGGGGTCTGTCTGACAGTGCTTTCCTGCAAAGCATCGTGTTTGCCCTGAAGCCAAATAAAACCTGGGTGTAAACTCCTGCCCAGAGAGAAGAAAAGGCAACTCAGAGGGAGTTTCTGTGAATAAAAAGGCTGTAACCATTTCAAAGCATCTCTTGTGCCTCAAGCGAGCGTGATCCCCAATATCTCACACGGCTCAAAGGCTCTTTAACATCCAGGAACAGGCAGAGATGTGGGGTGGTTTCCCTTCCCCTTCACTAAGGCTGTTTAGCTCTCTGTATGTCAGACCCTCTCCCATCTCGCTCCACTGCCCACCCCGTGGGATTCCACTTTTTCCAAGCGATGCCGGCACTGAAAACTTGTATTCCTTTCCCTGGGCAGAGCCAGACAGGAGCTGCCTTTGGGCAGGAGGGATCAGGGACTCTCCACTCGGCTCTTCCCACAAATGCAGTGCTGGGATGGCTGAGAGCAGCCTGGGCAGAGTGGCTGCTGCTCGGCTGGAAATTGTGGCTTTGGGGTTTTGTGTTACCCACTGGCTAATCCTGGGCAGCCTTCTCAGGTTTCCAGGGTTTAGCTCAAGCCAGACTGTCCATTCCCGCACTCCCTCCAGGATCTGGTGATAACATTTGGCTTTTTCTTTGGGAAGGGGCGTTTCACCACAGTGCTGACCTCTGCCAGACCCCTGGACATCTGCACAAGAGAGGGTTGGGCAAGTGCCTCTTGATCCCAGAGGTTTTCTGTTGTTATTTCACCCACTTGAATCACTCCAGCATCATTTCCAGTAACAAATGCACCTAATTAATGGGTAGAAGGATTATTGCCCCCTGTGGTACACGGTCTGAATTGCTCAGTTTTGTCCCGCAGTTGTGTGCTCGAGGTCGAGGGAAATCAGCTGTGAGGTCAGAGTGGGGCAGGTCTGGTTTTGGAACAGGCAGACCTGAGTTCTTGGAGATCCACTGCTGTGAAATCCAGAGTAGCTGGGGCATCCCGATCCCAGGTAAGAGTAGAGAACCTGTTGGAAATCCAGGAAGGAAAACAGCATCCTGACCTCCCTGAAGTTACACTTTTGTTGGAAAATTCTCTCTTTGACTCGAAGATATATGGGGAGCAGGTGCACTGTTTGGGCAAACAGGAGTCAGGGGCTGAAGCAGAGCTCCTGAATACTGAGAGGTGACTTTTGCAGTTTTTCCACCTCTTTCATTGTTCCCCTGATGTTTCCTGGGGAAGAAAATTTTCTCCCTTCGCTGGTGCAGCTCTCTGGAGTGAGGCCAGCACAGCACATGCACAGGAGGTGCCTGTAGCTGCCCAGTGCTTTGGGGACCTGGAAGGGGAAGGTGCCTGGTGACCTGATAGTGGTCTCAAGTTGATAAAATTTCTGCTTTCCTTGGCTCCTGTGAAATGCTTGGTGGAAAAATAACAACGGGGCCAAATGCCATTATTTTGCATCAAGGTAATCAAAGCGGTCACTTCACTGGCTGCTTCAGAACGAGCTATTTCCTCTCTGAATTAGCCAGCTCAGCCTTCAGTTTCTCTCCTCTTTGAAGAGCAAGTGGGTTGGTGGCTGAATGTCCAGATAAAACACCTTCAAACTGAGCTGGGCACCGACTTCTGAAGACATTTGGCCATGTGAGATTTCATCGTGTGCCAGAGGCAAAGCAGCCCCAGCAATTCCTTCAACAAGGGAGTGTGTGGGAGGACAATGCAAAAGAAAGAAAATGATGGGGCTCAAACTGAAAGACAGCAAAATTTGGAGGACCTCTGAAGAATGCTTCAAATAAACATCTAAAAATTTGGATTAACATTTGGCCACTGGCTGTTGTGCAAAACTGATAAAATTATCTCTGTTTGTCAGTTTAACTGTTTCTGCAACCTTTTGATCAGCTTTTCTGTTTAGATTTGTGAGGTTTTGTCAATGGTCAGTTGTAAAGTGTTTATTTCTGTGTCCAAAAAGCTTTGGTTCCCTTCAGGACGAGTTTCCCCCTTTTCTCCAGGAAAGGATATAATTTCTCCTGCCAATCACACGTGATCAGGTTGCCATACTGGTTTGGTTATGGGATTGTGTTTTCAGACACCAATCATAAGATTTTTGTGCCTCATTTTTCCTTTTCTGTGTATTAGTTCTCCCTGCTCAGCTGGACTGAGGTGGATGCTATTGGTGGAAGTGTTTATCTCTCATGAAGTGCTTTAGGATTCACTGATGGATCACCCCTTCTGAGGTGGAAGTAACCCTTGGCACACCTTGTGTTTCATGGGAGGAGGATATGATTTTCCTTGGCTTATAGGTCTCTAGAAAGGTGCCTCTCATGATAATGGAACCCATTTACACCCCCAGGCTAAGAGAAAGACTAAAGCTGTTATTTAACATTTTGTCAAAAGGTTTCCATTGCAGTGTCCAGTCTGTAAGCAAACTCTGCTTGCACAGAACCCCCATTTCTGAATGAGGTGTGTGCTTTAAAGCCCACACTCAGAGTTTCAGGAGCTGTGTCTGGAGAGCATCGCAGCCCTTCAGAGCTCAGGTGTGCTGAGGTCAATGGTGCTGCTTCAGATCCTTACGCCACTGAAACCCTTCAAGGACACCCTTCCTCCATCCCAGGAGATGCTGTGCTATGAATGGGATCAGCCTATCCTGATGGAATCTGGCCTTTTATCAAGGTTAATATAATAAAGCAGGCTGGAAGATTTTGGAGGGAGATTTTCTGCTGTGCTGGGCACAGATGGTGGCTGGTTCAGGAGGAAGAGGAGGGTGGGTGGCCCATCAGCAATTGCTGCTCTTGTTCATAGGAGAGTTGAAGAGATTCACCATCCCTTTTGGGATGAAAACACCCCAAACCCTCATCTTTCCAGAGGACTGGTCCTTAAAAGACCCTCTCCTGCTTTTCGTGGCCGTGCTCAGATTTCCAGCTGGGCGTCTGTGTTTGCTCCATTTGTCACGTTGGGCTGGCAGTGCTGAGTGCTGTGACTGCAGAGCTGGCAGGGAAATGTGCAGACAGCCCCTGAGCAGCAGCTTAATGCCTGTGCAGGTACAGAATGTATTTATAGCTGAATGCACGGTCTGTGTGTGCGCACGTGCGTGCCTGGGAAAGTTTCGGAGTCAGAGGATAATGCATCTCAATTACAGCCCCGTCTGGAGCTCCAGCCCTGCTCAGGAACTGAAAAGCTGCAAAGAATCCATGGAGGTTAAAAACACCATTTGGTTTCCTTCGCCAGAGGGACGCTCATCAATATCTCTCTCTGTTAACAGCAGAGGGTTAAAGCCTTGGCAGCGTTCTCGGCCTCCAGATGCAGGCAGAGCTCAGATGCAGGCAGAGGGTTTTTTGTGAAAGGCGATTTCATTGCTGCTGGGTTAGAGCTCCAATTCTGCCTGACACTGCAAGTTTCTTGAAAGCAGGAAAGAAGTGCACAGACTGCTGGCCCTTCCCCTTTGTACGTGTCCTGTGCATGAACCGGCCTCTTGTTTTATCCGAGTCAGGACAGATTTCTTTACGATTCGCTCCCCACTTGGCGTCACGTGGAATCTTGGATTCCCTGAGGTGAGGGGCTGGTGCTTTGGTGTTTGTGCTGCACCTCTGGACAGTGCCCAGCACTCCATGGTCACTGTGGTGGAGGAACTGGGAGAGAAGTTCCTGAGGGAAGCTTCATCATCTCATTCTCTGACCAACCGACCTGATCTCAGGATGTGGGTCCTTACTCAACCTTGAATTTTTTCCTGTGTCAGGCTCAGAAGCAACCTTAGCACTGCTGAATCCCATTTCTTTCCCCAATGCATCCCTAATAATAAATCACATTTTCTCTCTCTGCCTGACAAAGGACATTCCCCCCCAGAGCAGATTTCTTCAGCACAGACCGGCTGTGCTGCTCAGCTCTGCCTCTTAAAAATTTAAGCTACTTCCCCGAGGTTACACAGCAACTCTTTGACTTCACACTGACTGAAACACCCCTGATTGAGTGGTGGTTGTATTCCCATCTCCTCGGCGAGGAATTTTCTCTGTCTGACACCCCCAGCCCCCTCCAGCTGCCCGAGAGGCTGCACAGCACAGCTGGGGACACCTGGCCCTGCAGACCCCCTGCTCCTCGGGGAGCCCAGGCAGGGACATCTGCTCCGAGCTGAGAGCTGGCACCAGGAGGGGTTTGGCCTCGAAAGGGAGATATTTACTTTGTACAGCTTCTCTGTAAACCAGCATTGGCTGGAGAGGAGCAGCAATCTATTTAGTCTAGGAACAGCAGAGCATGCCAGTGCCTCTGGAAGAGCCCCCCCTCAGTCCAGCTGGTTCCTGGGACAATACTTTCCTACAGGAGGGAAAAAAGATGCTTTATTCCTCCCCCTTGGGCATCCTTGCTCCACAGCACTGTACATTTGTCTGTGTCTCGCAGGTCTGGGTGGGAAGGGAGAACAAAACCTATTGGTTCTGTGGAAATGAAGGAATTTTCATGCAGGAGAAAGTTCTCCTCGGGATAATTTCTGTTCCTCTCAGCAGGACCTGCTGCAGAAATCTCCCGGTGTTGCTGCTTTGTGCCAGCCAGGGCTAAACTCGAGTGTACACTGCTGCAGGCTCTGCTTTCCCAGGGTGGGGTTCATCCAACTGGTCCTGATGGCAGAGCAAGGGTTGGGATCAAGAGTGAGGATGAGAAGTTAATGCGAGACCTTCAATAAGGAAAACCACAGCTCTGTGTGTGGGAGCGGCCCTGGTGACAGGAATGTGCCCGTGCCAGGATGCTGGAGCCAAGGCAGGGATCCCTCACCAGCCTGGGAAGGAGCAGACCTGGTGCTCCATGGAGCTGGAGCCTCCATCCTCTGCCACGAGCCCAGAGCAAATCTCCCAGGATTGATGAAGTCCCAGTGCCTCGTTTTGTGCCCGGTCTCAGGGCAGTCACTGATCACACAGGGAGCTGCTGGCCTGTGCTGTGGCAGAGCAAAGGGGCAGTGCCAGAGCTGGGAGAGGGACTGGAGAACAAAGGGTCCCTGAATGGGGGGACACAGAGCCAGAGGGATGCCCTGGGCAGGGACCCTCAGGAGAAGGAGCTTGAAGCCCTGAATGGTGACAAGTTTCACTTATCCTGTGTCTCCAGTGAGAATTTTGGGGATTTCACAAGGCTGGACACAGGCACAAGAGCAGGGTGTGGGTGTCCTGCCAGGATGACCACGTGCCCTGAGGACATGGTGCTGGCCAGACCCCACAGGGCACTTTGGGGGCTGTGCTGGGGCTTTCTTGATTCAGAGCACACATGCCTGGCTTGGAAACCTGACTCTGCAGGCTGGGGAATGTCCAGGAGAGACTGTGACCCACTGCAGGCTCTGACACCTCATTCGAACCCCCTGGATGCAGCATGAGGGGTTTATCCTGTGCACACGGTGAGGGCAGGAGCAGCTTTGCACCGGGCAGGGCTGTGCTGCCTCTGGAGGGTGGCCTGGGGCACAGGGACGCGGCTGGTGTTCCTGGGATGGGGCCAGGACGAGCAGCTCAGGGTTTGGCTGCCCTGTGGGGCCCTTGCAGTGCCTGCCTGTGCTCAGTTTGGCTCTGCACAGAGCTGACGTCTCCTGGTTTGTGTCACATTATGCATTATGTGATAATTATAAAAATGTGAAAATAGAACTCGCAGTACCGAGCAGGCAGCACGCAGCTTCGAGTGGTGCCATGTGTGTTTTCCTGCTTCCCCTCCGAGGATAAAAAGAAAGGAGCCTCGTGTTTGGGTTAAGTTTCTCATTGCTTCACAGGGGTTCATCCTTGTAGGGCTCTTGGAGCAGGATTAGCTGGCAACGGGGGGCACAGTTCCCTTGGTACACAGTGATCCAGCTCTGCTTTCAGACGGGCTCAGGGCTGCTGCAGTCGCCTCTTGTTTCCTGCCAAGTGCCCGGGGGGGGGGTTGATGTGAGCCAGTGCAAATGCTGGGTCCATCCTGGCATGGACGTGATGGGATGAACTTGTGGTTTGCCATTTGTTCCTCCCAATTATCCACACAAAGCCGGGTCCCCTCGGAGCCACCTCCCTGGGGAAATTGTTCATTTTCTCCTCCTGGGTGGCACTGGTTTGTTTTTCAGCACGTGTTTCCTGATTCACTGGCAATTCCCAAGGCCAGCATGGAGCAGGGGAAGCGGCTTGGGATGTGCTGTGTGGGGGGATGAATCTTCCTGCGGTGCCAGCAGACAATGGGAGGTGCTGCTCTGTGTCACCACGGCAGAGAGGGAGCAGCAGGTGCTGCACACATCCCCCCGGTGCTCTGGGGGCTCCTCTCCTGCCACTGAGAAATCACAGAATGCTTTGGGTTGGAAGAGATCTTAAAACTCATCTCATTCCAGCTCTTCTTTTACTTTCCCATCCATTTCTGTAGTGGCCTCTCAGCCCCTGTGTCGAAATCAGCACTTCTAACCCATCTCTTTAAATCTGCAATCACAGCCAGAGGCTAGTTCTGAGGTAAGAAAAGGGGGCTGGAGCCTCCTTCAGCAGCACCAGCTAACAGAATATATTGGAGTTCATACTGTGGGTTATTTAATGAGGAACATGGCCTGATTATTTGCTTTCTGGAGGGGTATCGACCTGTACAACAGCTAGGAGAGTTTTCATTTAGTACCTGTTCCTCTATGTAAAAAAAAATAGAGATTTTGGCTGTGAGCTCTCATTTAAACTCATGGGGTTTTTTTTCTGGATAAAATCAGAGGAGCCCTTAAGGAGCTGAAAGTGATCTATGGAGCAGGAAGAGGAGAAGGGGCTGATGTTTCTAGATTTTGAAATCTCGATCTCATTTCTAGATCTTGAAAGCTGTAGCCCTTTCTGTGTGGGAATGGCTGGCACTGAGAGCAGGACTGCCCTGCTGGGCTCCTTGAGGGTGAGAAGGGATCCCTTGTATTGGAAAGGGAGAACGGGAAGCTGGAGGGAGACAAGGCTGGTTCCCAACAGAGTCCCCTTCTGCTCCAGTCAGAGGATCTGGTTACAGAGAAAACATCCCTGGCTGTGCTGGGCTTGGGTTACAGACAAGGGGGACCCCTCCTTTCCGAGCTGGGGTCAGTTTCTGTTGGCACCAATTCCCGGTTGTCCTGGATAAACCTTCATCGGGAGCTGCCCTGGTAACGAGCAGAGCCTCAGGGGGCAAAACCGGGAGCTGAAAGGGCTCCTGAGCCTGTTCAGGAGGGAGCTTTGCCTCCCTGCTGGATGTGGTGCTGTACCGGAGCAGGGAAGCACTTGGCTTTCCTTGGATTTGGGTGGGATGGACACCGGGGCTCCTGGAAACCTCAGAAAGGGAGAACCCTGGGGCAGCATCCAGCTCCCGGGTTGCTCCAGGCATTTCAGGGCAGGGGGATGGCCTGGGGAGCAGAGCTGTCCTGGAGGAATCTGGGCTGCCTGGGCTCCATCCTCGTGTGCATCCCATCGCTCCCATCCCACTTCCCTGATTCTGGACAGAAACACGGTGCCTCGAGGATTATACCTCAAGTGTTAAGAGTGCAAAAGGCACAGCTGACCGTGGCTGAGATGCCAGGCTGTGGTGCAGCCCCCCAAGGACAGGGACAGCGCAGTGCTGAGCAGCTGAGGGGAGGAGGAGCCGGAGACCCACAGGGATCACAAGCCTTTGCATGGGACCGTGGCCATTCTCTGCCTCCTGAAATCCAAGGGCTGGCCTGTTTCTTTCTAAGACCGTCCGAAAAAACCCCCCACTGTTATGCTTTTATTCAAGAACAGCAGAGATGAAGAGAGGAGGAGAGGAGGAGGGCAGATATTCCCGGCTGCTGCTGTTCAGGCTCTTGTGCCTTTGGGATCTCTCCTGGTTTTTGCTTCCCTCTGCGGACCCCTCCTTTCACCCAGAGCATGCTGCACCCACCAAACAACTTCTCCGAAGGCACAGCTGCATGGAGAAGATTTGGCTGTGACACTTTGAGTGTCACAATTCAGTTTTTTTCTAAAAACTGGGAAAAAAAAGTGCTCTTTATTCAGAACCTCACTTTGTGTTGTGAGGTTTCTGTTCCACACAGGCCCCGTGTGCCTTTGCAGTATGGAGAGGAGGATTCCAGGTACAGATCAGCTCAGTAAATATACTCCCTGATTTTTTTTATTTTTTTTTTTTAGATTTCCTAAAATACAGGCAATATGTCATTGTCAGGAGACAGTGATTCTCTTCAGATCTGTGGGCTGACTGATTACCTGAGAGGGGTTTTTTTTAAATAAGAAAAAATTATTTGAGGGAAGGAGAAGCAGCATTATAAAGGATTTTAAAGCAGGTACGATCTTCCTGCCCACTGATGTAGGAAGCTGATATGTCATATGTGTGAAAACAAATGAGAACTTAACAAGGGGAGGGGACAGTGACTCAAGAGAAGTTTTCTTGTTACGCAACCAGAAATCCCAGGACCTCCGAAATATTTGAAAGTATCACATTTTCCCCGATTCTTCCAAAAAATAAGCAATCCCTCCTTTTTAACATCCAGTCCAGAGGTAAGCCGGTGCTGCCTTGCAGTTTGAAACTGCAGCTTGTGTGTTATCCGGGCTGAAATGGTGGTGTGTTGCACAATTGTCAAGCAAGTTGAGGGGAGGGAAATAAAATGCTGAGATTGTTGGGGTTTTTTTTAAAGAAACGTTATTCCCTGGTAGTGTTCACAGCCTCTGCACTTCCTGATTTGTTGCCACCTTCAAGACGTGTGAGGTCCAAGAAATAAGGCACACACGGGGCTTTGTGATGGCTAAAAAGTGCCATTATCTCCTCCTGACGGAGCAGGCAGCGCTGAGATGAGTGAAGGGATGAAAAAGTGTTATTGATAAACTGCAATTGATAACGCCGATAAAGTGTTATTGATAAACTGCAATTGCTAACGCCGATAAATCGTTATCGATAAACTGCACTTGCACACCGTCCCTTTAAGGGGCTGCAGCCACTCACGCAGAGAAGGGAGGTGACACCATTTCTTCGGAATGACAACTTTGGTTTAACAGAACCCAGCGCTGTGAGGAGAGCAGGGGGTGGATCCGAGATAAGGACCCGTGGGCAGCGAAGCTGCTGAAAGTGATGGCTCAGGGCGGTGCCAGACCCGACAGTGAGCAGGGTCTGAGGCTCATCTCGCTCGCTTCCCAGCGAAACCCTTCAGCCCAAGTGCCAAAGTGAGGTCTCACTTCCAGGGACAGCTGAGGGTGGTCACTAAAGCTGTCATCAGGTGTGGGCCTGTGGGCAGCAGGGCAGGAGAAGGTTTTCAAGGCATTGCTGGAGGTGCTGACTCTAAGCACAGGGTAGCACAAGATATTTGCTCTGTGCTGCTGCTGCAAGTTATGTTTAGCCTCTTGGAAATATTCCCAGCCCACCAGGAGTCATTTCTGACTAACAGGCACCCCTTAATCTGTCTTAATCCCCCCCTATAATTTTCCACCTATTTAGCCTCATCCAAATAAAAACCCTCAGTTGCTTAAGTAACGATTGACGAGGCTTTGCATCTCTGCTGGGAAATAAATATTATAATCTCCTTTTCTAAACAAGCAAACTGGCCCTTGATGAGGCAAATAACTTCTCAAGTGAGGGAGGAGCAGGTCTGACAGCAGACGCTCTGCCAGGGCCCTGAACCAACCATAAAACCCCCAGTGAGGACAGGCAGCAGCCCTTCCCCAGAGAGCTCATCCCCATGGGCTACTTGCAGTGCTGGGAGCACTTCTGGGCCAACTGTGGAAGGGGACAAACAGCCCCTGATCCCTGCTGGTGTCGATGTGAGCATTTCTTGTGCATTCCTGGCACTGTGTTGAGAAACACTTGTACAAACAGAACCCTCCAGGGCTGCTCCTGCGTGCTGGCCCTGAGGTCTGAAGAATGTGGCATTGTCAGCAAGCTGTAAAACACCCCTGCTCGTTTGCAACGCGATTTAAAAATCCCCAAAGGTACAGAAACCTCGGGGCTGGTGGCACAGCACCTTGTGTGTGCTGGGAGCCAGGGCAGGATGGCACCGCTGGGCTGCTCAGCTCTGCCCAGGAGCTTTGCCAAGAGGTCTCTTTTCCATCCTCAGGTCACCTCTCCCTTGGCAAGGGGAAAGAACAGCTCATGTTCTTCACCCGATGTTCTGCAGTGCTCCTGCAATGAGGGATGAGCCGTGGTTTTGTGGCACTGTGTTACCCAGAGCTCTCATGGAAGCTGGGCCTGGTGTTCACCCACTGTGGAAAACACCATGAAAAGTTGCCAGAGAAATCCCTCAGGTTGTGTTTCCTGCACACCAGAGAGCTGCAGGCTTGGAAGGAGAGGAGAGAATCCAGCTGTGCCCATGGGCACTCACTGGGAATAGCTGGGCATGGATGGGAGCAGCAGGAGCTGTTGAGCACAGTCACCGGGAGATTTGCAATTCCCAAATGCAGTGATGTTCGGGATAACTGAGGAGGCCTCCATGCTGCACATTTCCATTTGGTTTGCCTTGATTACCCAGCAGAACAAATAGCACTGGGTGGGAAAGGTTTGGAGGCCGTCAGACCGAATTCTCCTTCCTGGTTTTATCACCCGAATCCTTAGGTCAAAAAGCTGCTCGTGTACAGCTGAAGGAAGAATTCAGCCCCCTTGTACAAAAGTTTTCTGCTGTGGTGGCTTCCTTTGTGCAGCACAGAAGGGTTGGCAGAGCAATCAGGTGTTAAACTGATGGCTGTGGCTGACAAACCTCTGTCCACTGCAGAACCTGTTCTGACAATCAGGATCTGGGGATTGGCTGCTTGGCCTTGCCGTGGGATGCTCAACTCCCAGAAAACACAGCAGAGATGATGCAGCACCCCAAAAACGCCCACATTTCCAGGCGTTCTCCCCTTCTTTGGCAGTTCTCTGAGCGTGGAGGCCGCGAGCTGAAGCAGAGGTGGACGTGTCCCCGAGCATGCAGGGCTGCAGGGAACAGAGCGAGGAACCTTCGGGGGCGTTCTGCGAGTCCCCGCTCTATTCACAAGGGGCTGCCCGTTTAATCAGTGACTTCCAGTGATTTTTGGAGGGCTGGATGAGCCCCGTTGGAGCCAACGGGAGCCTTTTGATGTCAGGAGGCTGCAGCGGGAGCCGCCGCCTGCCCATTCCTGCAGCATCTGGGTACGCGGCGAGCGGAAAGCAGCGATGATAAAGCGGGCGCTGAAAGTGAGGCAGGGCTGAAAGGGAAAAGCCTTCCCTGGGACAAAAGCCTGGCTCGGTGTTTCTCAGAGCTGGGAAATGCACAAACTGTTGCTTTCTTTGGGGGCTTTTCAGGGCCGCGTTTTGTTTTTTAACGGGCAGGCTGCTCTCGGGGCTCTGATCGCTTCTGAGGGCTGCAGCCCCTCTGGTCGGGGGTGTCGCAGCAATGACTTCATTAGCATTTATTTAGATGTGTGCCTTGGAATCAGCTCTGATTGACGAGCTCATTGTCTGGACTTTCCAAACCACTCCGTGCCTCTGCTTATCTCCATCGCGCCATCGAGTTTTAAGCAGCCGTGATGGGTTTGGGGTGAGTGTTGGGGCTGGATTTAATCTTCAGAGCATTCTTCAAGCCGTAATTCTCACAAAGTCAGTTTGGAGAGGTGGGGGTGGGGAGGTTATTGCCGCTTTTCCTAAATTGGGGTGATGATGTAGGGGGTTTACAAGTGTTACCCCAAGCGAAGCACGGAATCCCAGCTGGAGCTGGGGTAGGAACGGAGGAGATCCCGAGTCCATCCCCAGTGTTGAGTCTGTCCTTTCCTTTTGTGCTTTCCTTCTCCCTTCTGGCCTGCTGAAGCCGTTTCTGGATGCCGTGTGGACAAATGATGAGCCAGGTGAAACAACTGCTGGCTGACACTCACACCCACACCGTTAAAAGGCCAAAAAAAAAATCACTTTTCCGTCAGCAACGTGAATATTTGGAATATCTGCATCCACAGCCCAGTAACAGCTACTTGGAGATGTGTTCCTACAAAGTGGAGACAGACCAGGCAGCTGTGAAATCTGTGTCATTTAGGGGCAAAAGCCCATTCAGGGGTGACATTTTGCACAAGCCAGGCCTATTTCAGCATCTGCAAAAACTCTGAGAGGGTTTTTCCACCTCTGAGTTGTTGAAGCCTGAAAAAAACCAAGTCTTTTTATTATGCTGCTCTTTAACTAATAGCAGCAATAATTCTAAACCCAGATACTTAATTTTCAATACCCTTTGGTCTTTAAAAATCACCTCTTGCTTGAAAACGGTTGATGGCAAGAAAATAAACTTGAAAGGCATTTTCCTGCTTCTCCTGGTGCTGGTGGAGCTCTGGACTTCACCTTTTGTAGCCAGTTAAAATCACAAGGATAACAGACAAGGGAGGAGGGATCAGCTCCCAGCTCCTGGGAGTTCTGGTACCAGGAATTATCTCCCCGTTTCATGCGCAGCTCTTTATAGGATGGGTGCTGAGGTGGAACTCTCTGATCCCAGAGGTGCCAGGATTTCCACGGAGGATGAAGCAAATCCCACAAACGCAGTGGGAAAATCTGCAAAATGCTGCCTGCTTTTGGCCAGCCTGGATCTCTGTGGGTAACAGAGCTGTTCAGCCATGTGAGGTGTTGGCTAAAAAGCTGGAAAAGGAAAAATACATATTCCTCATGTGGCTATTTGTAGAAATTAATGAAGGATTAGTACCTAAAGAGGCACAGAGGAGAAAAGGAGTGGGTGAGAAACACCTTACATCAGACTCATGCAGCACAGACTGTCTCACAGGGCATGGGACAGCTGAAAATTCCGACTCTTTCCTGTAGCTGGATCGGATTCCTTTGGTGGAAAGAGGGCAGGGTGCCCTGGGGAAATATCTGCATAGCCCCAGGCCCCCTCTGACATCAGGTCAGACATTCCGGGTCACATAACTGGAGGCTGCAGCATGAAATTTAATATTTCAATGGATCAAGTGCTCCTGGCACATGGAGCTGGATGGACTTGGTGAACTCAGCACGGGGAGAGCAGAGGGTTCAGCCACGGCCTGGAGTGGGAATGGTGGAGCTGAGGTGAGCTGCACTTCAGTGGTCACCCACTGCCAGTGGTGGTGGGAGGTGGAATTTGGCTGGGGTGGAAGTGGGACAGGGAAATGATGTTGTGGTTTTCTCTGCTCTGCATGGAGCAAGAAAAAAAAAAAAAAAGCTTGGAAAAGAAAAAAAATTGGAGGGAAAAAAAAAAAAATAGTGAGCATTGTTATGCCCAAAAGGAGGAAGCACCACTTTCATCTCGTCCACTGGCAAAGTCTAAAATTAAAGCCTATTTAATGTCTAGGTCTAGAGGGTGAAAAAGTTAAATGTTGCACATATTTAAATATCACTGACAGGCATTACAGTGGGGAGACTGATCCTGCACCGGGAATCTCAGGTGGGCTGTCCCCTCTTCCAGAAAAGCAAAGCCCAATGAGTTGCCTCCAAACCCCATTTTCAAAGCTCAAATCACTTTAAATCAATTTCTGCTGCAGGTGTCCAAATAAGCTCCCGTTTCAACCGTCTCTTTTGGGTAAAAATAGCTTCTCCTCTGACATCTGGGAGAGGTGAAGGTGTTACCAAGCGCTGAGCTGTCAGAATCCCTGTCATCGTTTCATTTCTGGTTGTTTAAAGTCCCATTAGTTTGATTTTTGTTCTTCTTTTGTGCTCATTACCACCCTGTGCTGGGAACGAGAGCGCGTGGCTGATGGGGAGGACTCCTGTGCTCTGCAGAAGAGCCAGGGACTGTTCCACAAATGCATCCCCTGCCTGCAGTGCAGGCTGAACTCCTTAACATCTTCAGAGCTCAAAGCAATGTGCAAAAGTAACATTGAACAGCAAATCCCACAGCAATTTATCCTGCAGATTTGCTGGTTCACCTAATAAAAGGCTCAGAATTCCCAGAACTTTTAAGACCTCCTGGAACTTTGTTGCCACTTTGGCTTGCCCTCGGATTTTTTGTGGGAGTAAAATCCAGATCTTCAGGGTGAGATGGTGTGAGCAGTGTTAATAGGTGTCATTTTGTAGAGTGGGAAGTGCTGGATGTGAGCAGAGAGAATCGTATAATCACCAGATCATGGAATATCCTGAGTTGGAAGGGGTCCACACGGACAGGACACCCCAAGAATCTCACCCTGTGCCTCTTGGGGCTCGGGCAAGGTGCTGCTGCTGCTGCATGTGCAGTTTAATTCTCATTTTCTGTCTCCTCCTCCTCATACTCATCAAACCTTTTCCTGAAGAACCTTGTTTAGGGGTACCTGTGCCCATTCGGACTCTGTGCCCTCTGCTGAAACAATCTAAAGGCTCTCCAGTTTTTTTGATTTCTGATTAAAGCCTCAAAGATTTCGCCCAACTCTTTGCCGTGCATCAGCCGCTTTTCAGTGAGGGCAATTTAATTCCTATTATGAGCCAGTATCTCATAAACTCGTTTCTTTTGGAGCCCTTTTCCAGTCCCCAAGAACATTATTTCCATGCCTTTATTTCTCTTGGATGGGCTCTCACATTGCAACTGCCCTCGGTTGATGCCTGCAGAATTCTGAACTGCTGGTTTGGCTGGGATTGTTCTCCATGGATCACCTCCCAGTAACTCCCAGTGCCTCGGTGTCCTGTGGTGTCTGAGCTCTGCCTTCAGCTCAGTTTCTTCAGTTTCCCTTTGATTTCACTCTTTGCAGTCAAGTCTCAAGCTCTGACAGAGGTAAGGGATGTCATACATATTACATCTACCAAAATTACAAATTATTCATCACAGCTCGATTCAAAGGCAGCTCTGTCATCTCTCCTACTGCTTCTCAGAGATCCTGAAGCCTCCGGAGTAAAACTCTTCAGCTGGGAGAGGTTTTTCTTTTAGGCAATAGCAGAAGAAGCTGAGCTTGAGAAGGACAGACTGGAATGTCTTAATCTGACCTGGTAGGACCACTGAACAAATCTGGTCAAATCATCTGACAAATGCTGCTATTGGTGAGATGACTGAAAAGCAAAGCAGAGACCAGATTTGTCCTCAGACCTGGGATAATCCTGATCAGGAAATCCCCCAGGACTTCATTTCTTTATGATGAGCTTGGAAGATTTCCCTGACTTTGGAACAGCGAGCACTTCTCTCAAGTGTCTGCTCAGCAGGGATGGACAAAGTGCAAAGAAACCTAATATTTAATTGAAATATTGAATTGGAAACACACTCAAAAGGCTGCTTCCCTGAATTTCCCGTGTTTGCAGCATTGACCAAAAAATCGATTGCCTCTGTGTTTTGAGGCGACCAACCCCATTTCAGCCCCTCTTTTTCCTCAGCAGCCCCACAGTGAGAGCGATGCCAAACAGCAAAATCGCGGCAACTCAGGGACAGAATTTGGGTTTGGTTTGAAAACCGTGATTTTCTGTCTCAAAAACCCCCCAAAACCACAGAAGTCTCGTATCTCAAATCCTGCCTCGGGTTGTCCTTTTGACACAGCTCCTTCCCTCCTGTTTCCCTGCCCCTCGCAGAGCCCGGCGCTGCCGGAGCTGCTCCTGCGGCCCCGCACGTCGGCAGTGGCGGCCGGGGCTGGGGGGCCGAGGGGGGCTCAGTATGGGCTGACCGGGGCGTGCTGTTGCCACAGCAACCCCCTCCCCTGCCCTCCGGACCCCTGGGGCTCCCCGGCAGCCACGGGGGCTGGGAAGGCTCGTGGCAATCTGCTGGGGATGGAGCCGCATCCCGGTACCCGCCCCGGTGCCCTCCCGGTACCCGCGGAACCGGCGCTGGGCTGAGTGCTGGTTAAAAGGGGAAAGGAATCTGTTCCCAAATAAACCTCTGGGAGTGGCTGCTGGACACCCCCGTGCCTTGAGTCTCCGGGACATCCCTGGAGGAAGGGGGTGGGATGTTTTGGGAGCAGTGTCAGCCTCGGGGAGCTGTCGGGTATCACCTGTGGGGCCGGCAGCTGCCAAATCCCGCTTTTCCAAGCCATTTTGGGAAAGATGGGATTCGCATGAGTTTGTGGCTACGTCCAGGCTGCCCTGTAGGAAGCAGAGATTCGGGGAGGGTTGGAGATAATCGGTGATCCCTTTTTGCACGTGAAGCAGCTCAGCTTTTTCCCTGGGAGGGGATTGGGATGGGGAGGGAAGGAGGTGGCTCAGGTGTTCCTTGGGTGTTCTGAGATGAGATAAGATAAGATAAGATGAGATAAGATAAGAGCTCCACTGAGCCCCTGCAGCTGGGGTTGAGGCACAGGGAGAGCACAGAGAGTGCCCAGAGCCTGGGGCGGGGAGAGGAGCACAGAGCTCTTCAGAGCAAGGTAAGGCTGAACTGGATTTTATTTGGGGTTTCTTAAAAAGATTTGTGTTACTGGGGTGCTTTTTGCAAGGTCTTGCATGTGTAGCGTGGCTGGACAAGCCAGGGAGTGAAGGTGTGGAGCTCAGGCTGGTGCTGGTGATATCCAAGGCTCTTTTTCTTGGTCAAAGCAGTCCTGGTTTTACTGGCATGGCAGAAGTTGGACAGAATTAGCTGGAGGAAGGACGAAATGTTGGCAGGAGGAGCTGGTGGAGGTGAAGGCTGGTAGAAAGAGGTGTGTTTAATGTCCTGGTGTCTCACAGTGGGGAAAGAGTTCCCACTGGATTTTCTTTCTTTGCTGCGGTTGTGCTGCCCCCTTGTAGAAAATGTGAAATTGTAGGAATGTTCTTGCAATTGTGATAGTTCTATCTGCCTTTTGCAGAGTTGCAGAGAAATACGAAACTCGTGGCAATGGTTTTCTATTTCTGTTAGAAATGCCTTCCAAAATGGGGATATTTAATGCATAAAGTTGCTCGGAATTCCCAAAGGCCCCAATTCAGCAAACTGCAGCCATCTGCTCTCATGTGAATTCTTTGTAGGGCCAACACCTGAAGTACTTTGGGGATTTTTTTTCCCCCATTTTTCCTGAGTGAGCAGGGATCTGTTATAAAGACACCAGCACAAAAGGCACTGAATTCTGTGAGTCAGGGAGATGGAATTGGTGAAACACGAGGTCCTTCAGCCTGTTCAGGTGGGCTGGACTTGTTGCATTTTGCTTTTGCCTGGTTTGTCCCGGTGCTGCAGGGGATTGTCGGAGCCAGCTCCCGGTCTGATGGCTGAGGTAGCACATTTCTCTGTGCATGGCTTGCATGGTGTCTAGACTGGGCTGGTCACTGCCCAGTCATGTTCCTGAGGCTGAGCCCACAGCTCGGCTCTGTTGTGGGCTCAGCACCTGAATCACAAAAATGCAAGAGCTGCAGCAATGGTTCTGATACAATCTCATGGCACAACCATCCGGGGCCACGGGCACTGCTGCTTAACCTCAATTTTGCTCACTCCAGACCAGTGAATTACAGATTTAGGATTTACAGCTTCGCATCCTAAAGCTGTGATTTTGTCCCTGATCACTGGGGCTGTTCACTTCTCTCCCCTAATCCTGGTATTTGTTTCTTATTGCTAAAACCTCTTGAGAAATATCAGTGTCTGCTGTGATTTGCGTTGGACAAGTGCGGTCAGAGCTCATGGAAACACTTTGGGAAAGCTGTCTCCACACCTTGCTGGGTTGATTCACTCAGGAGGCAGCGAAAGAATCCTGGATCTGCTCGGGATTTGCAGGGAGGAACTGAGAAATGAAACAAGAGTTTATCTCCCTCTTACGGCCGAATCCCGAACAGCCGCGCTCGGGAAGGGAGGGAAGGAGCAGAAATCCCCGCACCCGGGGGCTGTGGAGAGACCCCGGCTGCTCGAGGTTAAACTGAGCTCTCTGTAGGGAAACTGGTAAAATATGCTTTTCACTGCAGTATAAACCACAAAACATCTGTGAAAGAGTTAAACCGCTCCAGTCCTCTGTGAGTTTGAACCCAGAATTGGCCAAATACATAATTATGGAATCTTAAGAGTGGCTTGGGCTGGAAGGGACCTTAAGATCACACAGAAAATGGCAGTTTGGTTCTGCTCCCTCTGGTGAAGCCTGCTTGAGTCACGGTGACCCGCTCCAAAACTTTCTCTGCAGTTGCAAAGGGGCTTGAGGAATCCAAAATCCACTCAGGTGGAACTGTGACCTTGATGAGATCTGTGGTTTCTGCCTGGCTCTGTTGGTAACCTGCTTCAGGTTTCATTGAAAATCATCTCTGGAGTTATCACAGAACAGTTACACAGCAAGTGCCTCAGGAGTCGTCCCTTTACTTTATGTAAGATTTGTGTAGGAAGTTAAAAAAAATCAGAAAATGCCTATTGATTTATAGCCAAGAATCAGTTTTACTTCAAGAATATTTTATAAACACATTATTCATCATTTAACTCCAGTACTTGTAATGAAGTCTGTCTTGGGCTGAAGTATGTAAGTTTGTAAAAATGGATTACTTTGTGTGTTTGATATGCATTACATGTACAGTTTTCAGGAATAATGGGGGAAAGGGAATGGAATTCTGCACTCAGTTTTTGGGACACTGTCAGAGGAACAGGGAGATCAGAACTGCTGTAAGGCTGCAGGGTTCCATGGGGAGAAGGGAAAAGAGAGTGGGAAAATAAGGGAAGTTCTGCAGTGCTGCAAGTGATGCTTGTGCAAACATCTCAGTTTAATGTGAGCTTCTCGATTCCCTGAGTGTCTCAGACCTCTCTGCCTCCCCAAACTCTTCAGGCTGTGTTTAACACACCCAGCACAGCAAAACCTGACTCATTCCTGAGCTTTAGTCCAACATCCTGCTGCAGGAACAATTTCACCTCTACAGTGGGTATAGCTTTGTTCTTTTGCTCTGGTGTGAAGATTTCTATTTCATCACCGAGGTTTTAAGGCTGGAGTCCTGATTCTGGCTGTGACACTGACAGAATTTAATCAAAGGCCACTGCACAAGTCCTTCATCACAAGGACTTGGTGGCTTTTGTCACTGTCCCATTATGTCAGGGGTGCTTCCAAGACTCTGATCCAAAGCAAAGACTTCAGAGCCCTCACATTAAAGCCTGTGATCCCAAATTGGCTGCCTCAACTCTTCAGGGGCTTCTGCTGTGATCTGAGGGTTCCCACAGTCACTGGAGCTGTGCACTGTGCACAGGCTGGGCCCCACCAAACGCACAGCAGTGTCAGAGCTCAGTTTAACACACAGAGAACAATGCAAAAGCCTTTTGAAAACTACCCTGGCTGAGCCTATTCTCCTCCACTCATCTTTTAAAGCAGCTGTCAGGTAGGAAATGCAGGTTCAGGTTCCCTCCTCACTGCAGTAAATCCAGCTGGACTTGCTACAAAATCCCTGAGCTGGTGTCCCTGCTCCCTGACTACTCCTATTGTCATCCAGAATTTGCCTAAGCACAGTCAGAATCCTTTTCATTTGTTCTTCCTACACTCTTAAACACTTTTCCCCCTGAATAATGGCTCAGTTCCAAAGAAGTGGTTGAGAATCCTACCAGGAGGTAAAAGATTCTTTTCTGTCAAGAGCTGCCCTTAAGGCCCTAAGGGAAAACATTTATTACACGTTTGGAGCAGCCTTTAACCCCCCAGACATACATCCAGCAGGGAGCCCTTTACTCACAACAATCCTCACAATATTTTACTTTTTTTGAGACATCTTCTATGGAAAGGATACTAAAAGCATCTCATTTCATAAGAAACAACCCCACGTTGTTAAACCTGGATTAATCCATGAACAGTGTAAGGTCACACTTTCCTTAGGGTTCCAGCCATCAGGACTCACAAATTTCTTCAAGTAGTTTCTCCTTAAGAAAAAAAATCTGAAGAAGACAGGCCTCAGAGATGCTTTTTGAGGTGTTTTATTACAAAAAGGTGTGGACATTTGCTGGCAGAAGAGGTGATCACATTCTCCATTTGACTGTCATCCAGAGGACACTGCATGCATTCAAGCTGAAAGCATAGGACAGTTTCCACCAGGCACCTGAGAAAGAAAAGTCTTCCAAGCTGAAAGAGACAAATTTCCACCTGATCCCCTACTCTGGTGTGCCCTTTGCTCCCCAGAGCTCCCTGGGAAATAGGAGTGACATCAGCTATAGGCATAGCCAACTGTAAACGTGTTCCTGTGTTCAACAGAATTTATCTGGATGATTGATCCCGAAGCTGCAGCTCCAGTTTTGAACAGGAAATGCCTTTCCCAAAGCAGGCAGGGCAGTGAGTTACACCTGACTTGGCACCTGCTGCTCACTGTTACCCAGAAGAGGTGCACGAGGCTTCCTCTCCTCTGGCTTCTAGCAAAGGAAATCTGACAGCTCTACTTGGTCTCCGAAAAAATCCCCCACCCCCAAACCCTCTTGCCTTTCTTTGTGCTCCTTGTAGCATCTCAAACCACTTCCCTACTCCCTCCAGACAGCAGACAACTCCTTTTTTTCCTTCCCACCCCCTTGCCCAAAGGCATGACTAATGAATACACGCTGCTCCCTGCAGTTCACAGCAAAAACCTCTCTCACACACTCCTCCACAGGCAGAACTCCAGGTGCACCTGAATTTCACCATTTCAGTGCCTATTTCCCACAGGCCTAATAAAGGTTAATCATCTTTGGCAGACAGCAATCCTGCACCAAAGGGAATGAGGAATCCATGGCCAGTCTAACACAGGGCATGTTGCAACTGCAGCTGCTCAGTAGCAGGATCTTCCTGCAAGGAAAAAAAAGAGAGTTTACAGGATGTAAAGGTACTTTCCCAAGTCAATGCATTAGGACAGATTAGGCTACATTAACAACTGCACTTTGCTGTGGGTTACAATGGACTTTTAAACGACTTGAACCAGAAAAATGAAGAAATTGAAGGCATTAAAGCTGCAAGTCACAGGTAAATAACTTGGATGATACTACAGCCACTTGAACTTCTACTATTAAGCTAAACCCCCATGCTGGTTGCTCCGATAATTCCAAGCATTAGAACAGCTACTGTAGGTTCTTACTCCTTCTAAATAAATCAGCTGTAGACCAGATGGAGTATTTTACCTTTCAGAAAGCCCTGGCAGATGGAACAACTGACAACGAACTTCCTTTCATGCAGCATGGTTTTAAGTTCCCCAGATTGAAATTTCCCATCAAGGCAGTGGCTCCTCAATATCCAAATCAACCCTCAGATGCAGGGCCTTAGCAAAGATGGGCACATCTTGTGCTGAGACAGAGGAGCAGTTATGGCCCCCTGAGGCTGCTGGAGTTATTTTAATCACAAAAGCCAGAATGAACTTGTTTGCCACAAAGGCACCCTCAGTCCCTGCAGCTGGAAGGTCCAGGTTGCTCTATTTAAACCAGTTCATTTGGAGTGAGCAGTTTTTCACTCCCAGAGGTGCTGCCCTTACTCCAGCAGGACTCTTTTGGTCAGTGACAGTTCAACCCTCCAGTGCTTGTTCTAAAGCAGAGTTATCTAAAACTTTCAGTGCTAAACCACAATAACTTGTCACCACTCTGTTCCCATCTGTGTTTCAGTCAATGATGTGTATTTTTAACCAATTTTATATTTAATGATACAGTTCTGAAGGCAATCCAGCCACTTCCATGTCAATGCTGCTGGATATGCTTTTTCTTTTTTTTGGATGTGCTTTACTGGCATAAAAGGCCTTTTGGGCTGATCCAAGCCCAGCCCTGGCACAGTGCACAGTGTTCCTTGATAGCTGATTTACATCATCCTTATGTCTTAGTCCCAGCTATTTTAGCAGCCCCTGGAGTGGCAGCAGCTCAGGGGGCAGTGACAGTGACAGCAGGCTGCTGATCAAAGTGTCCCCCCTGCCAAGCCAGGCAGGCTCAGCCCCCTCTATCTTGCATTGTCCAAACACAGAGACGAGGCACAAGGAGTGTCAGCAGTGAGTGCAGAGATAGCAGACCTTTAGGAGGCATCCTGAGATGGAGCAGGAGGATCCTTATTCTCAGGCTCTGGAGGAGGAGCTGGCACATTTTCCTCTTTCTTTTGTGCAGCCAAAAATTCATGAATCGCCCTCTCTATCTGAGGCCTGAAGATGTGGTTTAGTTTTGGATCCACCACCTGAGAAATAATTCTGTCCACTCCAGCTTCCAGCATTCCTGACCTTGAACAAAGACAAAGAAGTCATTCAGCTCCTCTGAAAAACTTCTCCCCAATCTCCTCCAGCAACTCTCCAGAGCCCTCCTGTCAACTGCAATTAGCATTAACATGGTGAGAACTGCAGCCTACTCAGGAGATCCTTAACAGGGACTCGTTTCACTCACCTATTTCTCTCCCTGCTCCCTGCAGAATTAACAGCTCACATCTGGTCTCCCAGGTACTTAAATGACACCTTGGCCAAGAGCCACTTTTAACAGGGCTCCTGTGGAAACCAGGTCAACATGAAAGCAAACAAACACATTTTGGCACAAACACACTTTGGCACAGAAAGAGAAATAAGCTATTCTGAGGAGGAGGAGGGCAGGTGAGAGCACAGGCTTTTTTTTGGCTGAGTGCAAGGAGAAGAGCCCTACCCCCTGAGAACTGGACTGTCCCTTGCTCCTTGTAACAGTCTAGACAGAGGGGTAGGAATTATACAAACAAGACACTGAGCACACAGCAGAGGTTCTGGACTGAGCACCAGGAATTGAAGCAATGATGACCTCAGGGGCTGCGTCAGGCTCTTGGACTGTGGGGCACAGGCTGTCTGGGAGGCTTAAGTCATGTCTGCAAGGGAGCAGGGACAGGAAACAGAGATGTTCATGGCACTGGGAGAAGGAGCCACAGGGTAATGAGGCTGTGAAGGATGCAGGGACAGAGCACCTCGTGTCACCTCCAGGTAAAGCACCCTGGGTGGGCAGGACACACACCTGGACACCCCCAGGGCTCAGCCCTGCCACTCCAGGAGTGACAGGGACTCCTCAGAGTGCCCAGGACTGGGGCTGTTCTTTACACCACAACATTTTGTGTGCAATGCCTCGCCCTCCTCTCCATGGTTAAAACTCAGCAGCCCTGGGAAGCAGTGTAAGCTGTCAGAGTCACAGAATGGTCTGGCTTGCAAGGGACCTTAAACACCATCCAGTGCCACCCCAGCCATGGGCAGGGACACCTTCCACTGTCCCAGGCTGTTCCAAGCCCCAATGTCCAGCCTGGCCTTGGGCACTGCCAGGGATCCAGGGGCAGCCACAGCTTCTCTGGGCACCCTGTGCCAGGGCCTGCCCACCCTGACAGGGAAGGATTTCTTCCCAATATCCCATCTAACCCTCCTCTCCGGCAGTTTGAAGCCATTCCTCCTTGTCCTGTCCCTCCAGGCCCTTATAAAAAGTCTCTCTCCATCTTGTTGGCCCCTTCAGGCCCTGCAAGGCCACAGTGAGGTCACCCCAAAGCTTCTCTTCTCCAGGCTGAACAATCCCAGCTCTCCCAGCCTTTCCTCCCAGCAGAGCTGCTCCATCCCTCTGCTCATCCTGGTGGCCCCAGAGCAGCTGAAACAGCTGGACAAGAACTGTCCTGTGCTGCAGGAGCTCAGGCTGCTGCAGTGATTGCTGCTGACAGGGCTTGGAGTCTACACACACAGCTCTGGGCATCCTCAGGACTGTTCTGTTAAAGGATCTTTAAAGGCTCTTCTCTTTCCTGGAAGTTAAGATCAAGCTCATCCAGCTCAGTACACCAGGCACAGCGTTTCTGCAGCAATAATTTGGACAGCAAATATCAATATTCCACCACTCAAAAATACCCACTTCAGGCAGAGCAATAATGTGCATTTTGGGGAGAGTTCAGACTGCACCCACTCTTCCAATGGACCTCAGGGAGCACAGCAGAAAGTGCTGTGAAAAACTTAATTCTGCCAATTCTCCCTTGCCTTAGGTGACAGATGGCTTATCAAATCTCATTTATTGTGCAGGCTGCTGCTCACTTACTGAATCACACTCTGCCTCAGCCCATTCCGTAGCTGGTTCTTGTTCATGGCTGGGTTCCATTCCTGCTTGTCCAGGTGGGTCGAGACAAAGTTGTCGACTTTCTGCCTCAGGTTCTGATAGGCTGGCTAAAAAAAATACAAATAAATCCAGTTCAACAGCTCGAATACCTCCAAACAGCCCCCTGCCAGAGCCCTTCACAGTGCATCTATTGTCACACACAGACTGCTCTGTTGTCTGTGCTTCCCTCCTTTCACTCTCTGAACAAAGATAATCCTGTTTGCCCTGAGAACACAACTGGAAACTGCACAGAACACTCAGTGTGTTGTTGTAATAATTTAAATAGCTGGGTAGATTGGGGTTGAAATTGTAGTGAAATGCAAACTGTGCAGACAGAGGTTGTTTAAGCAGAGTTCTTGTTGTCTGGAAACCCTCCACCCCAGAATTCCTAGGAATCAGTGAATACTGCCACTAAGCAAGAACTTGAATTATTTGCTTATTCGTGGCATTAGCAGAGACGATAAGAATAAAAATATGTAATTATAATTTTAAGAATAAACATAAATACAAATATCTGAGTTTTATCAGAGAAAATGTAATTCCATTGGACAGGAATTGAACTAACAAATCCGTAGAAATACTCAGGATACCCATCCCGGATGCAAGGGAAGGACAAGAGGGTATCAGGGATATTTCAGAGTTTGATGTGCTGTGCTGTCTGTCCCGGGCAGCACTGACAGGGCTGCTCCCTGCAGGTGACACAACAGCTTTGGGAATGGTTTAGGGCCAGGTGCTGGCCCTGGATGAGGACGGCAGATCCCAGCACAAGGCTCTTGCTGGAAGCATAAAACTTTAGGAAAAAATTCAGCAAGTGTTGAATTTTGACAGAGTCACTGCGAACAACCCAAGTTGTCACTGACAACAAATGATGAGGAGTTTGTTGTGGCTCCGAAAAAATTCATGTTAAACGACAGTCTGAGGACATCTACTCAAGAAACAAAGGCTAAATACTTGGTTTGAGAGTACAGGAATGCTTGAGAATATGGGAATTTTTTCAATACAGGATAAGAGCAGCACTGTTCCTACGGCAAGCTGTTTTGCCAGCAAAGCCGGGGCTGGGAAATGAAAGGCTGAGCCCGTTCTGTGCCCGTTCCTGCCCGGGCTGTGCACATGGCTCCAAGGACCTCCTGGCAGCATCCCCACAGCTGCAGAACGCGGCGGGGAGCGGGGAGGGCCTGGGCTCGCTGCCCGGCCCCGGTACCTTGGTGTCCACGTCGGCCAGGCAGTCGCGGCGGAAGCCGTCGAACAGGCCGCGGCTCTTGAGCTGCTCCACGATGATGGCGATGAGCTGCGGGTCCCCGGGCGGCAGCGAGGCGGGGTCGGTGGGCCCGGGCCCCGCGGCCCCCGCGCC